>JAAOAK010000248.1:0-219691 GCA_013396175.1 Fusarium denticulatum | reverse complement strand
GAATGGGGGCGGGAGGTACAAAAAAGCCGCTCAAGACGGCGACGACGAGAGAAGACGGCCGATCCGCCCAGGGCGGCGGCGAATGCGGCGGCGACGGGAGTCGGGAGGAGGAGGAGAGGAGGAGGAGATGGGGAGGAGGAGAGGATAATAGCGGAAGACCACCTTGCGCCTCAAGCTCTGCCATGGTCGCCGTCCTTCCTGGAGGCACCCCCTCTCTGGGGCAAAGTACACCTCCAGGAGGGCAAGCAAGTCGTCGAGTCGGGGCATCTTTAGAGGCATGGCGGCGGCGTCGGCGGTGATGCTGATGGTGATGATGCTTGAAGGTCAAGGCAGAATGTGGATGGAAAGGTTGAGAAGATGAGGTGTGATCCCGTAGAGGTTTTATGTTGAGAAAGGATGGAGGTGCAGGCCGTCGATCGGGAGGAACACAGCAACGCCATCCGTTGAGGAAGGTACGCCTGCGGGGGGGACGGAGCCAATTGATGAGACCATCTCGTGGTTGGGGCGACACGATCACTCAAGTGGAATTGATTGGGCATGGTTTACATCGACAAATGGCAAAGTAGAGATGACGGGCCCAGATCACGTTTGTCAAGTTTGTGAGTCTGTTCTCAAAGAGCAAGAGAACTCCAGATTTTGACCAGAGCGGCGGTAAATATGTAATCTAAGGTCCACTAAATTTACCCTAAATTAACTTAACTTTACCTAAGTCTTTTCATTCTTTAGAATAATCTAAAAGTCTTTAGGCTTTTCTGCATCCCCTTGTCTGTTTACAGCTTTACATGATTCACTTCATTTTACCGGCTCGTGTGACCACTAAATGTCATCGCAGAATTCCCCCGGGGCCTCAAAGGAGACACGGCCAATCCGAAACTCAGCTCGACAGCATTTTGGTTTCCTCTTGACGCAGCTTATCTTAGACTATTGTATGGAGGTATAAGCATCTTATCGGCTGAGATGCCCACGCCGAGGTCCAAGTCTATGGCGGGATCATGTGTCTTACTGACGAGTTACAATTTGGCAATGTTTCGAAGCCAAATATGGTTTCTGAGGTCAAGTATCCGTCATATCATCATCTGTAGGTGGCTCGGAGCCTTCTGGCATATTGTCGTGGGAAAACAAGACGCGAGAGCTCCTCTGTAAGCTCATGGAGGTGATCCATGGCGCGATTGTATATCTTGCTTGTGAATCGCCATTTGATGATAACGAAATGCCAGCTATTAAGATAAATGTAAGTCTGTTTATAAATGGAAGAGCGCGCGGAAACTTTGGGCGTATCGTCGTGGAGAAATAAGGAGAGCCCAACTACAAACACTAGAAAGCGTAGCGCGGTGCATACGGATTTCTTACCCGTGACTACTGTTCGACAATGAACAAAATACAATCTTGATCGGCATTAATGTTGTTCAAGCCATCATTGGCAGGACCTTCGAGTCAATTTCTCTATTTACCATTCCCGTGGACAGTGGCGAGATTCACGGCTATTCGGGGGCCGAAGATCCTCCTATGCATTATCAAGCGTTACTTCTTATGTCCAATCTGGCTACTAGTCGAAAGTCATCTGTCATTGGGGACTCAACGAGTAGAGAGTGGAGGTTAAGAAGCTGATTCAGCTGGGCAATCTTATCATGCTTTGGTGTAACGAATCGGTGCGGGTCAACAGGAGGAGGAAGTGCTGATATAAGTATAGCGCCCTGCTCAAGAACTTGCTTTCTCACCTCCAAAGATGATTTTGCACGAATTTACCCTTCTTGTGATAACTTCATATCTGTTTCTTACCTATCATCTCTATCTTTTTGTGCCGACTCAAGATCTTGAGAATGAGCACAAGCAGGGGAAAAGGCGGCAATCCGCAAGCCAACGTAGCAAACACGAAGACAACTAACTTTATCTCAATAGGAAAGAGGCTAAATAACTAGGAAAAGGATAGTAATGAGAACATAAATAACCTCAGTCTACGGTCGGTGAGATGTATGAGAACACAGTCAGAAGACAGCCCACCATAAGTACAACACTTCACTCATGCAGTGCAAGCCATAAGAGCTAGGTCGTCCAAATGAATTAAAACCTGCCGGTAAATGTAGGAATAACCCTGTTGAACCTAGTGCAGATGTCTTCACCTCATCGGGTTTCCGATGTCTCAATGACGAGTGTGATGAAGCCCAGAGAGCCCTATTCGGTTCACAAACACTCTTGCACATCATGAGTCAATACAGATAACATCAGAATTGGGTGAGGCTGCGCGCAGTGGCAATGGAAAACAGCTCCTGAGGGACAGTGCATGACATTTTGAAGCACGTAACCTTGATGGTAAACTCAACAATTTTCTTAGCAACATGGCAAGCCTCAGAGGCCTGGCCGACTAGGTTATCTCAATTCACAAGTATGGATATAGCGCTTTATGCTTAATCCAGGCCAAGATCACTATTGGTCACCCGCCGACAAACAAACGCAATCATCATCACCGCAGCAATCAATAATAGATGTTTCCGAACATTTCCCCTTGATCAATCATGTCCATGTCTTCATCCAGGTCTTGATACAAAGGCCGGTGTTGAATATTCCCCTAGATATATACTAACGATGACGGGGACAGAGCTCGCCAAACGAAGCTTAACTTTAAGATTAGGAGTACTAATGCACTTATTGGAAAGGATTATGCACTAGGAGCAGCGGAAACAAAGTAATTAGATGTTAGCTTGAGAGATAGGGTTATAGATATAAAGAGGTCTCTTTTAAACTACCTTGACGACGACTTGGTTCCAGAAGTTGTTTATGCGTTCTCTATAGCCGGCTACCTTTGCTGTCTAACAGACTTACAATGAATTCTTCAAGGACGTTTTAGGCAAATCAACTGAAGAGATTTATTCTTTTTCGTTTTTTTAACAAGCTTAAAGACGCGACATGTCCTTTACTAGACATCTTGAAGTTCAGTATCTTGTATATCGGTATTAAGCAACTTATTTAAAATAGGCAAACTGTATTTAGCAGTATAGATAAATTAAATAGAGTTCTAAAGCTTCTGCGATATAGCTATAAAGATCTAACTTGTAGTTTAAAGTAATAATCTTAAGTATTTAAGTTTTTATTACTATAATATAAAATAATTAATAATTTTATAATAAATCTGATACAGGCCTTAAATTAAAACTTTAAAAAGAAGTATATTAATATTTAATAAGGGTAATAAGATACTAAAAAAAGGGAAGTACTTGTAGAAAGTGAGACTTTCTGTTAGAGAAGGATACAGGAGTGGCTTAGTAACGATAAAAGAAGCCTCTGTGGCCTAATGGCTAAGGCGTCTGACTTCTAAGCTGAAAATCAGAAGATTGCGAGTTCGATCCTCGCCAGAGGTTAATTTTTTCGACTTTTTGAATAGTATAAACTGTTCACAATTGGTTGAGCTTTCGAATGAATACTTTTTCGACTCTTTTGGACTTGAAATGGCCGAGTTGTGGCCGAAAACATTTTTTTGGTGTCTCGATGTTAGGCGTCGGCCAAGTCACGTGGCCGCGACATTCCCCATACGCGATAATGACGTTTGGATTCCCGGCGACTTCAACGCAACTAACTACTCCCTACCTTAAACTTATTTAAACTAGTCGACTAGCTCAATTGTGTGCCTATACCAAGACTATCTGTGTTCATATTACGATGAAAACTAGGAGCGGAACCGACACTCACGAGGATAACGCCACCGCGCGCGGTCACAAGAGACAGTCGAGCAAGACGGACTCTGCGCCGGAGCCAAAGACCAAACAGGCCAAGACGAGTGAAGCTCGCCCTTCGACACCAGAGGGTCAGAAGCCCACGCTTACAGAGAAGGACCTCGAGTTCGACTTCGACCACTCTCAGATCCGGGATCCGCGAGCAACGCCGGGTCGCGTCAAGCGTCCCTGATATGAGGAGCGCGAACTAAGTGAGGAGTTTCTGTCCAAGTTCCACATCCCCAAGCATAGAAACAAGCATACGGACCCGTTGGAGTCATTCTACGATCTGCATCGATGTCACCGTAAGGGTCCAGATGGGTCCCCGACCTACGATAGCGCGGGCTTTCAACTCGACTATGAGAAAGTTGCCAAGTGGATGAAGCCAGTAGCTTACAACAAGAAATCGATGGTCAATGGCATGGAGCGTCATTTGAAGAGAGATGAAGAGGAGACAAAGAAAATCTACGACTGCTTCTTCATTGATGGAAAAGGTCCTGAGGGTGAGGACGGCAGTATTCAGGTCATGGATTAGATTAAGGATCAGGTCTCCAAGGATCTCGGGGTCCCCTGGCACCAGATCGATCCGAAGCAGCTGAAGAAATGGGAAGATCAGGGGTTCGCCAAGGTGGACGCGGATAAGTGGTGGCATCGGCCAAATCAAGTTGAGCGCGATCGCTTCATGAAGATGCTAGAGGGGGCGTCACTCCGGAAGGATCTATAGCCGTGAAGTGGATTCAGATCCCAGAGTGTCTTATCTCTCAGTATGAATTAGTACTGCAATTCCAGTATAGCTTTGTTTATCATTCCTCAAGCTAGGGGTCACAGAGTGCGTGCTAGTGAAAGGATCTCGTCCTAGGAGCAGACTATCTCGATCTCTGACTAAAGGTGCAACCACTACGTACAGGAATATTCAATGTGGTTGGCAATTTCAGTATTGCCGACCAATTAAATATGGCGGATCAAAAGTCCTCGGGTTCGCTTAAAGTGGATTAAACTAAGCTGTCATTCCCAAGCCATGTTAGCGCTGACTCCGGGGCCTTGGATCCCATCGCCTCGAGGACAAAACGACCCTACGAGTCTCCCTTGCATGACATTCCCCACATCGAAAGGGCGCCAATTCTACACGCCCTTCTGACGTTTTACATCGTGCTTATGTCTCAGAGACAAAATACAAAATACAACGTCGAAATATTTGGAATTTGGCATATCACATCACAAAGATATATCACATTTCTACAACTGCCGAAGAGAAACAGTGACTACAGAAACAATGACCACTCAGACACAGACTCTGCTCGAGGATATGCTGCCCTCAACTGCCGAGGCACAAACGTACGTGGACTCTCCACCCAGCAGCGTCGCCAACAGCAGCACCCCAGCACCAGCAGTAGCATCTCGTTTACAGAAAATAGCAGTGACATTCCAACTGTCCGGCGTCAACTTTGCAGCCAGCGCTACAAACGGCCTCATCGTCGTGGGTCTCCCCCAAATGACCGCCGACCTCTCCCTCCCCCCATCCCTCGCCTTCTGGCCCTCCTCCGTGCAGGGTCTCGCGACGGCCTCGACGCTGCTGCTCGCGGGTGCACTCGCAGACGTGCTAGGCGCCAGGTCCGTCGATCTGCTCGGGTGCATCCTCAGCGGCGCGCTCATGCTGGCCTGCGGATTCGTCCGCGCGGGCGAGCAGCTAGTTGCGCTAGGGGCCCTACAGGGCGTTGCGCTTGCGCTGCATCTCTCGAGCAGCGTGGCGCTCGTGACGAGGACGCTGGCGAGGGGACGGGGGAGGAACTTTGCGTTTGCGTGCTTGGGGTTGAGCCAGCCGCTTGGCTTTTCGTTTGGGCTCGTCCTTGGCGGAGTGCTGGTTGAGACTATTGGTTGGAGATCAGGTTGGTTTCTCTACGGTGGTATCAATCTTGTCTTGTCCGCGGTGGGCTTCTGGTCTCTGCCAAAGTCCGAGCCACTTGGAACGTTACAGGACGTAATGCAGAGCGTTGCGACAAAGGTTGATTGGCTCGGCACTCTTCTCGCTTCAGCTTTCATGGGACTGCTGTCATACTTCCTAGCGTACGCCACCGTCACCCGTGTCTTAATTCAACGGCATGGCATAACTGACAATCTATAGCATCATCAGCACAGATGTGTATCACATCAAAGAGGCAAGCAGTATTGTTCTTCTAAGCTTGAGTCTGGTTGCACTGCCGCTCTTTGTCGGCTGGATGCATCTTCAGGTGAAAAGGGGTCTCCCGGCCTTGATACCGAATGCGTTCTGGCGGAACCACTCTTTCACCACGATCTGCGTGACCATAGCCTTATCCAACGCGGTCATAAACTCTCTAGAGCTATTCGCGTGTCTATTGTAAGTGTTAAACCCGAATGACAGTTTGTAGTACCCCACGTTGTTAATCTTGGCCTAGCTTCCAAGAGGTTCAGCACCTATCAGCTCTCAATGCAGCTATTCGCATTCTTCCTAGCGTCGTGGTGGGTGTAGCCCTCAACTTCACAACAGGTCTAGTTGTCCACAGGATCCCTGCCATATGGCTCGTTGTTATTACATCTGTCCTTACAGCAATCTCGCCTCTGCTCATGGCACTCATCGACCCTTCGTGGACGTACTGGACAGCTGCATTTTTCGCACAGGTTCTCATGCCCTTCTCAGCAGACGTCCTCTTCACAGTGGGTCTGATAGTGGTCACTGAAACCTTCTCCGAGGACAAACAGGCGGTGGCCGGGTCAGTGTTCAACGCAGCGTCCCAGTTTGGAAATGCCATGGGTTTAGCCGTGATGCAGGTTATATCAACCCTTGTAAGCAAGCAACATGCAGGATCGAAGCCAGCTGAGGCTCTTCTTCAGGGCTACAAGGCAAGTTTCTGGGCCATGTTTTCATTCATGGTTCTCTGTGCTCTCATTGGAGGCGTCGGGCTACGCAGAGCCGGTAAAGTCGGTCTGAAGCAAGAGTAAAAAGGGGGCGCTGGACAGCTACAGAAGTTGAGGGCGACGATCTCCCTAGAAGGTGTGAAAGTGGAATTTGGTGACATGTTGATATAATTCTATTGAATGAACGGGAGATGGTCCTTGTTCCGTCGCAGTTCGGGGCGGGCTCGCAAACCTAGTCGGCTCCCAATCGAGTTATTGCGTCCGACATGGGTCCTCGGCGTTAGGTTCAGCTTTCAGAGGACTAGCAGTGTCGATCCCACGGGAACGTGTCTTGGAGTTCAGCTGTCACGGAAATACCTACTCTACGATCCCTGGGAAGAAATGTTAATTCCTACGATTCATTTCCTGAATAATTCCATGATCAGCCCTACCAAATACCTGTTTCATCGTTGGTGGTGTGCCGTGAAAAAAAGTTTACAGTGGCCTTGTCGGAAATTCCTCACGGAAGTTCCGTTGGCACCCGATGGGTCAACTAAAGGTGCCGCCGTCGGGTAGTTAATAGCCAGTAAGCCACCCACTCACTGTACGGTCTACCCACGGACAACTCGATTTAGTGGGCTCTGATCCAGTTACAGAGGGATCCGCTGCGGCTCTTGCTCCGACTCTAAGGGCCTAGACCGTCCACGGCATCGAGACGCTAGTTCGTGTAAGGGAACGATCTTAGGGCTGTTGGGGGGCGTAAACGCGCGTTCTGTAAGTGGCTTGCTTTGGTGGTTTTGGGGGTTCACCTCCAGCCAGGTATTTAGGGTAGTCTTAGGTATGGTTCAGCCATCAATTTACCTGGCCATTAAATTAATCTACGAGACATTGTCTATGACGACTTGAGACATTTCCGTTGGACGCTTGGGCGTGACGATTGACTGACCTCAGAAGAATGCCATTATGACTTGGAGACGGTATTGTCTAGAATTCCATCCATCAGTGATCTTGTCATGCACCTCGCTTAGTGGGCGGCTTGGGGGACCGTCAGGCCGTTTGGTGGTGAACACGCAACAAACGCCAAACTGACATTCCACGCCACGCCTTGTGACATCCCATCTCATCCCAACTCCTTGATCTAACGTCAATCGCAATTGATCATCCCAATACGGAAGGGAATGATACTTGGCCCTAACTCCTGCAAAGCTGAGATCCCTGCCGTGTATCAGTCAATAGGATCGATAACCGTCATCATCTCGCAGTATCCAGCAACCAAGAACCTGAATCGCTAATCTCGCATGCATGACTGACACCTCTAGTTATCCAAGATCCAAGCGTGTCGAGCTACAGCAGGCACAGCCAGCTAGGATCTTTCTTATCTTGATTGCCCAGAGCCGCGTCGCAGGGTTGAGGTGAGGTTACTTTGAGACGTGAATCGGGACTGGTTTGCGAGTCAGTCTCGAAGCGAAACGTTGCGCCCCGTGGAGATCTTGCGGGCCCATGGCTTGGGACTTGACTTGCATGGCCTTAGGAACTGAACTGCCTGAGAACCGGAAACTCGAGGCAGAGACATGTGGCCGTAGACTAGAGCTGAACGGACAACGCCACGAATGAGCACCCTAATCCCAGTGCCGAGCATATCGGAATTAGCCATTGAGGGTTTAGCCTCTGCTTATTGCTGATTACATCACCTACCAAATCTCGGTGTTATCCCTTTCAGCTCCATTGTGGCACTCTAGCGCTGAAGCTTGTTTTCCCTGGCATGAGCAGAGCCTGAGCCTGAGCATGAGCCCTTGAGGCACAGCCCAAACAGAAGAAGCGGAGGCTCCCTGGGCTTGGATTGCCCTGGTCTGGTCTGTCTGGTCTGCCCTGGCTGCTGGGTAAGGTGCTATAGCATACCATCCATCCCAACCGTTCACCGGTACCTAAACTAAATGCCTTGGAGGGTAGCGTGAATCGATCAAAAGCCCGTGATCCGCTTCCCCAGATTCACTTCCACGACCCCCTCTCTCCATCTCATCCTCCCTATTCTGGGATGTACATTCAAACGGTAGACTACCTAATTAGCTCCCCCTCCCAACGGATATAAGTCTGCCTGTTGGTCCGGTCGCATCTTTTTTTTCTCGTCCTGTTTCTTTGCCCCCATCCCTGAAGGCGATCATCATGTATAATGAAACTCAGACCTCGACTGCCGAAGCCCGTCGGCTCAAGAAGCGGGAGCTCGATCGCAAGGCCCAACGCCTGGCGCGAGAGCGCACAAAGAGCCGCATCGCTCAATTAGAGAGCATGGTCGACAACCTTCGACAAGACGACTCTAATGCGCAAATAGCTACCTTGATGGACCAATTAGGCAAGGTCACCAAGGAGAGGGACAATTTATTACAGGTCCTCGATTCTTTAGGCTCCACGATCCGTCGGCACATTGGCGATACCAACAGCGCCACTACCACGAGCGAGCCACGATCAGAGACAAAATCCGAGTCGCCGGCTTATGCTGGACAATCACAATCGCAATCGCAATCGCAATCGCAATCGCAATCAACATCAAACGAACGAATAGTCCCAATCATGACCCAAAGAGCAGCCTCGGAAACAAGCAACTCTACAATACTAGAACTCCCCATCAACCACAACCATCCTCCCCCGCACGACCCCTTCTCCTACGACGGCTGGAACTACGCCGTGACGACAGAGCACTACCCAACCTCCATGGCCTTCGACAACTCGATCCTCCCTCCCGCCGGCAACGGCTTCATCCCCATCCAGCCTCTCCTCCCAAACCTCCCCCCAACACCCGAAGAGGACGACGTCATCATCCCCAAGGCCCCCGTGCTCTGCCACTGCTCCAGCCCGGCGAGCTGCGCCTCGGGCTACCACGACGTCAAGCCCAACATCTGGCGCGCCATAAACGAGGTCCTCGTCAAGCCCACCAAGCTCTCGGCTGAGGAGATCGCGATCGAGGAGTACAACGCGGAGGATATACCCGTGCGCGCCATGATTGAGGGCTGGGATAGCATTGAGCGCGCGGGCAAGATGACGCCGACGTGGCGCAAGCTGCGCAGGGCTGATGAGCTGTGCTTTACGAATTGTGCGGATACAGAGCGTTTGGCTGCGATGAGGATATGTCATCTTTTGATCACGTATCACGGCGATCCGACAATGGAGAGACGCGCGACTTTACCGCGATGGTACTGGAATAGGTGCGACAAGCCAATTAATTAATTCCCCACGCGAAAGAGCCAAAACCTAACAGATTCACAGACCATCGCAAGCGCTACCGCATTCATACGGCATTGACTTTTTCGTCTGGTAAGTCCCAACTCAATTCAATTGAACCCGCCAAACCACCACAAAAACTAACCCCACCCGCAGGCCCGGTCTCCGCGAACGCCTCATTTTCTCCCAACACCAATACTGCAACAACTCCTTCTGGGAGCTTCTCCAAACCAACCTAAAAATCCTCTGGACGGACACATTCCAGGACACATTCTACCACAACGCGCACACGGGCAAATACCACATATCGCCACTTTTCGAGCAGCGCATCCGCGACATCAACGCCTGGACCATGTCGACGGACTTTTTCCAGCACTTTCCCGAGCTGAGCGAGGATATCCCAGCGTATATGGGAATGCCGGCTTCTATGGGGGGCGTGCATCCATCCGCTGTTGTGCCGTCGAGTAGGAGGCGGTATGAGGATGATGAGAGTAAAGTACATAAAGGACAGAGGGCAGCTATATGTTAGCGGTAGAGACTCTTCCAATAATAAACGAACGGAATGATGTACAGATTGGGTGCCTTTGTGATTCTATTGCTTTGATTGTGTTTTCTAATCTTGGGAAAAGTCTTTGTAGAGCCATGGGTCGTCTAGGAGCTCCTTGCCTGTACTTCGATCTTGAGGGCGCCAGGTGATCATTCTCTTGACAAATCGGATGAAGCGCGTTCTTTCCTCGCCAGACATACATGTGAGCGTGCTATCAAGGTTGAAATTCCTGGGCACACGGCTCGGCCTTTTTAATTCTCCTTGTCATGCATCAGTAAGCATTACTCTACCAAGCCATCAGGTACAATCACATACCGCTTTCCTGGTAGAACAAGGCCGATCTGTGCCAAATGGGTCAAGTCATTGTGTGCCGTCCCGTTCCCTAGAGTCAAAGGGCTAAAGGGGCTTTTCTTTTCAAGTAAGTCCCAAAGCTATCATCGTACGATCAGTTACTGTTTGCCACGCGTGATATGTGAGGGAGATTGTACCATTACCCCAAGGCTCTAAATGTCCGCGGAGTCGCTGTACCCAGAGTTGAGGATGACTTCTGGTGCTCGGTATTTCTCTCCTTGAATGGCACCATAGTGCAATTTCCCTGGCATTGAACAAACAGCAAGATCAAAGTCAACGAGCTGTATGATTCCCGTTGGTCGAGTAAGCGGTCCGTAGTTGTTTCGAGACAAGTAAATGGTGCGGTCGTCTAGTTGCTTCTCGGGCAAGGGGTTGTTGTACTCGTCTATTGCGTCCTTTTCAAACATCTTGGGGTCCTCGATCCGTATCATGATGTTGTCGGGCTTGAGATCTGCAACAAGGTTTATAAGTATCATGACCTAGGTGACCGTTCAGCCACGTACCGGCATGGATAACGTGGCACTCGGTGTGAAGGTAGTCAAGCGCCAGGAGTATCATCTGAAGCAGAATCTTCAAGATGTCTGGAGGGATGACGCCTCCGATGTATCTAGAGCAATATAGCCACAGCGGCTCACGAAGAGGCTCTAACACGAGGCAAGGGTGGCTACCGTATGGACTCTGGAGGTTAAAAGTGTCGGTGAGTTTGCTAACGAAATGCCATCCACGATGCTTGGGATTCGTTCGGTTGATGTGCTGCAGGATATCGATTTCATTTTCTGCTGAGGCTCGTCTCTTTGGACTATTGGTTGCCTTGACCTTGATAGCAACATACTTCTCTGCAGACCACTTCCATCTAGCGGAGTCAGTCTATATCTTATATCTCAGATTTTATGAACTCAAAATGGAAAGTTTACCGGTTGAGATCTCGAGCAAGCCAAACCGTCGAATTAGCCCCATAGCCAAGCTTAGTCGCCACCTGATATCTACCATTCAGCAGCTGTCCCAGCCAAATAGGATAAAATCTCTCCGGGCTGTAGTTTGGAGTCTTCTCCTCTTCAATTGGACATGTAAGATCAAGGCGTGCCGCAGGTATGACGCACGGCGGCCATGGTTGGTGGTACAACGCCATGATGGGCCTTGACCTAATCATTCCCCACGACTCTCTTTGGATGGGAAGCTGAACAAAGCCTGATACTTCTTCTAGCAAACGCCATATCATGCGACGTGACCTCTGAAGTGTTGTCTTGTGTCGGTTTGATGATGACGAGAGCGTACGCATGCGGCGCCGATAAGCAAAAGTGGGGCGGGTTTGTTCACAGCCAAACTGATTGTTGATTGTTGTTTGACGCCTCGTAAGTCACTGCCAAGACTGTGCAGGTAGAGGAGGCCATCATATATTTCTCCCTACATAAAACTCTATGGAGATAACGACTCATTTGCAATACTTGGGATCAAGTATCCAAAAGTGTGCCCAAATACTATTGAAATGTAACCACTTCTTCTGTCCATTGTATTCTTGCCTAGGGTATCTCCACATGGCTTGTTTGCAACTCTGCCTCGTCACAAGATCAGTTTCTATGTTGCTGCTTTTGTTCCTTTGTCCTTTCCTGGCGCCTTCTGGTCAGTAGGAGAACAATATGAAGGAGTGGTAGCTATTGCAGTAGTATGTCTCGTTGGGATGTCACAAGCTTTAACTATTGATCAATCAGTAACCATTTTAGTAAACTCCAAGAAGCATAAAAGGACATCATCCCAAAGGCCAGATTGACCGGTTTACCGTCCTCAATACTCGTCATGTTTCAACGCCCCTTGGAAAAGACTTTGCATCATCCTCTTGTTTTCGTTTTCAAGGGCTGCAGGCCTATAAATCATTACACGATCCAGATACGCGATGCAGTCATTACGAACCGAAAGCTGCAAGGGGCCAATACTGTGTTCATTTCGTGAGTATGAAAAAGACACAATAAACGACGAAATCGCTAAGCCTCCTTCCCAGTGGTCGACCGCATATCTCTAGGAAAGATCCATCTCTGCGCGTTAACGCGAAGATTCTGAAGGACGACAAGTTTCTAACCTCAATTCACGCGTTCGAGGATTGTAGGGTCGTATATTCAAGGGATACTTATAATCAAGCTCAGATGAAGTTAACAATGGAACTCGTTAATGGAGGACGTTGCCTGGCTGTTGGTGAGGATAGCAATTTGATAAAGGAGGTTCTGAGGAGAGAAAGACCTGCTTCGAATTGGTGGAAGTTTATAAAGTGGACTCGTCGAGGGAAGAAATGAGATTCGGTTGCAACCTACAATGTGAGCGAGAAGTGTGTATGGATTATGTTTAGTGTCTGGATGATGATAGTTTCCCTTAGTATGAAATTTATTGGGTATGAGTCTGAGAAAATTGAAGTGAATTTATATGCTTGATGAATCTAAGTCTTGATATTATCATTATCACATTTTATTTTCTCCCTATCCGCTTCATTTTGTCTTGCCATGCGGCTCATAGTACGCACCAAGGCTATAATCTGTTAGCAGGTTCATTCCAAGGTGTAAATGCAACTTACGCAATGATGACATAGCAGGCAAACATCAGAGCTCCTTTCAGCCCGATAGCTCTGATGGCAGTGCCCGCACGACTCAGAATCAGTAGGTTGATCAATAACCCCGATCCAACCAATGTCGTGGTTTCAAAGACGTTGAACGCCATCTCGAGGTCCCGACCAAGCATCCAGGCTATGAGGACCGTCAAAGGCGCTACACAAAGCGCGATCTGAATCGCTGATCCGACAGCAACAGAAATAGCAAGCTCGAGCTTGTTTCTCATCGCGACTGTGACGACAGTCACGTACTCCGCGATGTTTCCGACCACGGGAAGAATGATCAAACCGATCAGAGCTTCTGATAGACCACCTTCATGAGTAACATCGTCAATCGTCTTGACGAGAAACTCGGCATTCATCGACATGAGAGCCGATGAGACAAACAAAACTGTAACAGCAGCTACAGTGCCGCTCGTACTAGAAGGATGGGACGGATGACCCGGTACTTCTGGTCGTTCCATAATAGTTGTTCTCGACTGCGCACTCCCAACCGAAAGGTCCCGCATCTCCGACCCATGGAACTCCGTCCTCGAACCAGAACGCGAATGAGATCGTGAGTTCCCTCTCGATCGATGCGATAAATTAGCACGAGTTGTTTCTCTCTTCCCCCGCTCCTCCTCAGCTTCCGCTACGCTCATCGTATCAAGCGTCGTGCTCCTCGCACGCGTCGGCACTTCCTGGTCTGCAAACCGAATAAGTCTCGCACTGTGAGACGTAGAACCCTGATTTCGTCGATGTTGGTGATGCTCTGTGTGTAGTGGCTGGAGTGGAATTGCTGGTGCTTCGACATGCTTGGGTCTCATCTCATATGCGAAATACACGATGTAGATGACAAGGACTACTAGCGATGAAGCGCGGCTCATGCTCAACGCAGCTTCGCTTTTCTTTCCTTTCATGTGGAAAGTATAATCGAATGCCGTCTGTTCAAGTTAGTAGTTTGTATGAGTGAGAGGATGAGTGAACTCACGGGGATGAGAATGACGAAGACTGAGACGAAGAGGAGAGCGGCCAGGAGCTCAGACTCTTCCATGCTGCTGTGAGGGTCGATGTTGGACATGCTGCTTGCAAAAAGCGCAGAGCCCAAGATGAGAAGAAGGTTCACGAGAACACTACCTAAAATCGATGCTTGAACGATGCGAATATGGTTATTCACCAGTGCAACGCTGTCAAAGTCAGTTCTCAGCCTCACTAACTCAATCTCATCTCAACTCACACCCTGCATCTCATTAGCAAAGTCTCCCTTATAATCAATCCCACAGCAAAACTCACAAGATAATCAACTCAACAAGATTTCCAAGGGTAATGTTCAACAGCGCACCGATCGTATCTCCCGCATCAGCAGCAATACGCTCCGTCGCCTCCGTCAACATAACAGAAAGCGGCACGATAGCAATCGCATTCGTCATGAAAATCGCAAGAGGATTAATCTGGAACGAATGCGCCGCCAATCCAATGGGTACAAAAACCAGCAACCAATTCAATCTTGATGCAGCGACCGTTGATCGAATCTGGCCGAAAAATGAGACTCCCTCATGGTGGCTGCTAAAGTCGAACTGTGTACGGTCAAGAGGCGGTGACTGCGTCTCCAAATCATTTGAGTTCGAAATTCCAAGCTGTTGATATCGAACGCCGTCTCCTAAACGCGATGATGCACGAAGCGCTCGCTTCATGGTATCTTTCTCAAAATTAGCTGTCCGTCATTTCCGATATCTCGTTTAAAAAGGGGGCTATGCGCGCACCTCGTATACTGAAATCAATACCATGGTGATTCAGCGGGTCAGGCGCGTCATCTTCATCTTCGCTCGCACTAGACGGTGAGCAGTCATTGTATCTGGTGGTCTCCGTAGCGAGGGAGGGACTCATTGAGGGTGAAACGTGAGTTTTGTGTAAGAAAAAAGAGATGGAATCAAGAATGTGAGTGAGAAAGGGGGCCCGTCATAATTTAAAAGGAGGCCTCGCGATAATTTGATCGCTAAAGAACGCCGCTAATAAGCACTGTTGTCAATTTACCCCTGATTTCTTAGGCTGGGTACTTAGCGATGATAATCCCAAAATTCCTACGGGTACCGCCCTTGTTTTTAATTGATTGTTAACATTGGGGAGGGGGACCCCCAGTGGATAAGGATAATGGTAAGGTAGGGTAGCGAGCGAATTTTTAGCGTCACGAGCAAGATCTGTCTGTCTGTGTGCATACAGCAGCGCCTCTGCGCCATTTATTCCATTCGTCTACCCTTTTAGCCTGTGACTTTACAAAATATCTTGCTTTTTTACTTTCAGATCGTTCTATCGAGCTTCTAGCCTCGAAGGGGGGGGGAGGAAACGCCCCCTGGTCAAACTCTCGCGGGAGATGACGGTGCCCCGCATGGAGGGTCCAACGAAGCTAAGGTTGAGCATTGACGAGGAAAATCGTAATTAAAATCTGGTTAAAACCGAGGGGCTCTGACGCTTTGTCTGTATCAGGGTGAAGCGTGAGTTGTAGCAAGAGAATAATGCTGATCTTGAGGATAGTCAAGGTCAGCAGGCGGCAGAGACAATTTGATAGTGGTTGAGCCGCGGGAAATAAGCATTTGCCAAGGCTCTTGTGACGCAGCCTCAATGCTTACTTTACTTTGCTTTGCTTCTGTTGGTTCATGTTTCAAGCAGCGAATGCACTGTTATCTTATCTCGCATGGAGATGGAACATGGCTGAATTTGATATCATTGATCTGCGGATTGGTTGATTTGTTCACAAGTGGTCAAGACAGTTTTTCAACCTAACAATGATTGCCACGATACCCTCAGGGAGCAATCGCGCATAACATCTACATCATTATCAGTGAGACTTGCGCTCACACCCGTTTCGCCGCTGAAGATGCACAGACAACCGACGATGTTGAAATAAAGTAAGTAGGTTCATACAATTTAAGCATATATTTTCAGACTATTGTAGAATAGCACTCGAATATTCGTCGATTGGCTGATAAGCACAACAACGCGGCCTTGTCCTTGCAAAATCTACGTGCTTTGACTGCCGCGACTCACTTCCTCCTAATGACAAACCATAATCTCAAGACCAAACTCCTCCGAAACTCTCTTTTATGACATTACCGAATATCCTTCAATTGGTCCACAAAGCCACTTCACGACAATCCCCTCTATCAAAGTCAGACGAGAAGAAATCACAAGTCGATTACGTAGACGACTCCACAAAAGCCAAGCAAACAACGCATCCTCTCGGACAATTTTCGCAGTCCGATATCTCGCTACAATCCCAAAAGAATATAGCATAGTCATCGATTGGTTGACGTCTGTGGCGACTTGCACGCTCTGGCAAATCCCGGCGGGTCGACTAACCTCGATATCGGACAACGTAGAATACCGATGTTTACAACGAAAGGCCGATTCCGAGAGACGGTAAAGTCAGAGTAGTTGAGAGTTGAGTATATAATGAGCTAAAGTAGATGTATGTTGTCAACTTATCTCCTCACATTCCAAGTTATCTCAATTATTTGCACAACCGGGTATATATCATCATGTCTTCCGTCAAAGCCATCATCTTCGGCGCAACAGGCGCAGTCGGTCGTGCAGCAGCCCTAGAAGCCCAATCCCGCTGTGCGCAAGTCACACTCGCCATGCGCAACACCAAAAAGCCCATCCCAGGCTTTTCCCCAGACCTCGAGAAGAAACTAGGCTTCACCCGCGTCCAAGCCGATCTCTCAGACCCCAAGTCCATCGAGCGCGCCGTCTCTGAATCAGGAGCAACAGTAGCATTCTCATACATACTCTTCGAAGCAGAAGATGGTCTTTTAGAAACGTACAAAGCCATGAAGAGGGCTGGTATCACGCATGTTGTGCTGCTTTCTTCGTTTTGTGTTACGGAGAATGGAGGTGCCAAAGCATCTTCTGAGGCAGAGGAGATACTAGCTATTGTTCATGGCAAGGCTGAACTTGCGCTTGCGGAAAGTGGTATTGCTTATACTGTTATACGTCCTGCGTATTTTGCAAGTAATATCCAGATGTTGGAAGATTGGGATGAGGTCAAGTCGGGACAACTTGAGTTGGCTCATCCTGATGCACCGTTCGATTATCTCGCCCCCGAAGACGTCGGCACTCTCGCAGGTGCAAGAGTAGCTGCAACACCACCTCCAGCGGAGCTGATCATATCACAATGCGGACCAGAGTTGCTCTCCCAGCACGCAGCATGGAAAATTGTCAGTGAAGGACTAGGGATGGATATCAACATCAAGGAGATCAACAGTGATGAGCACCGAGAGAAACTCAGATCAAGAGGTTTTCCAGAGCCGATGGTCAAGTCTGCTGTTGAGAGATTATCAGATCTTGCGCGTGATCCAGCGAGTTTGTATGAGCCGGAGACTTATAAAGAGGCGTCCCTGAATTTTAGGAAGTTTACAGGTAGACAGCCTACTACATTCAAGGCATGGGTTGATAAGCATAGAGAGGAACTTTTAGCGAACTAGATTCAGATACAGGTTGAACAAGTGGCTATAAATATCATTCCAAACCTTGGACATTGAGATAGTTTTAACCCTTGTTCGTCAACACCATAAACTTAGCGTGCAACCAAGCTAATCTCACAACCTTATCTGATATCACCATCACAACTCAACCAATCAAGCCTCAGCTAAAAGATCTAACGCCAAGCCCTTCCTGTCAGCAATCTGCTACGGTCAATGCAGTCTCAGCCTGTGAAACCCGCTCAAGCCTCCAGGTGTCAATGACCCGTATCACAAAATTGGACTACAACATAGTGCGACGAAACATTAATCCTTCAGGTGCAGACCGCCTCACCGCCTGGTTTCAGTGTTACATAGAGGACCTGCCACAACCCTACCCCAGTAAAGATCAACTTGCGAAAATACGGGCCTGTACTCTGTAAACTTCACCCCTTGACCGTCACGCGACCATCACGACCAAAACACAACATGAAGTAAAAAGTAGTCAAGTATGCATTTGTTCAAAAAGAAACCTCTAGACGCTATACACAAATGATCCAAGAAACAATACCCCCAAAAAGTGAACCATGCCATAGCGACCGTGAACACAGTCCCCATTCCCCCTTCCGCCGAAAACTCCGAGTTAGATAAAACTTTCAAGCCTGGGTTATTCAAGCCATAAAAACAGAGAAAAATGATGACATGGATGTCTTTATCCGGCCCGGTTTCCCCTTTCTAACACGCATCGTATCGTCGCCCTTTTTGCAAAGAGAAAAGGTTATATCGAAAAAAGAAAAGGAGATTATTATTTTTCGCTGTTCCAAGATTCGAGAGTGTAGACACCCCACGTCTTCAATCCATCCGGGGATGAAGAAACTGGGGGGGGTTATTCTGTCGTGATGCTTGATGATGCAAATGTGTGTTGAAGGTAACACACAATTTAAGCAAGGGTTTGTTTCCCAAGAACGCCGGTTTGATGCAGATATAAAAAAAAATGGACATGTCTATGCGGACAGAGAGTGGTAGCGCCAGAGACGTTGGCGCTCCAGGACCCACCATTGGGCTATGGGTATGGCCTCGTTGGCCCATTGTGCGGCTTCGTCGCCAAGGGCAGAACGGACTTCTGTTTCGAGCTCTTCGGGTGACCACGCAGCTACGGGTTTGAGCTCCATGGGATCGTTGACGGCGTCGGTGACTCGGTATTCGATGACCTTACTAAGGGGGATGACCAGACGCCAGGGGACGTCGGCAGAGGTGACGCCGAGCATGCCAGCGCCAGAGTTGACGACGGAGAAAGTCCAGGCTCGTCGGTCGCCATCGGTCTTCTTGTAGGGTCGGATGAGGGATTGACCTTCATAGTCTTGGACGAGATCGGAGGCGATGTGGGTGTCCTTCTCGTTGAGGGAACCGCTGTTGATGAGGAGGTCGAGGATGGTCGGGAGGATAGAGATGGTGGTGGTGTTGGCGTCGTATTGGACTCGGGGGAGGTGGGGATGTCGGAAAGTCAAGCCGACTCGGTAGTTGGAGATGAACTCGTTCTCGTATGTGCCCTCCTTGCCAGCGCCGTCGTCCTTGAAAGAGTGACCGTGATCGCCGGCGAAGACGACGAGAGTCTCGTTGGCGATACCTTGGTCGTCGAGGAGGTTCATCAAGCTAGCCATCCAGCCATCGTGCCAGCGGAGAGTGTTCAAGTACCTGTTGAAGTTGTCGTGCACCTTGTTCATGCCAGTGTGCGAAACGTAATCGTAGTATGGAGTGCCCTCGGGAAGACCCCAAGCGTGGTGTGTAGCGCTGGTGAAGTGAGACAACCACATGCGCTGGTTGTTGGCGGTCGTGTTGGTGATGAAGTCTTGGAGATGAGGCATAAGGATAGGCTCGGGGTAGGCAAAGTAGTTGATCTTCTTGCCCAAGACGTCCGACTCGTTGAAGCGCCAGTGCTCCTCGAGCTGCTTCTTGGTGATGATGTGCTGGAAGCCAAGTTTGGCGTCGAACTTCTCTTGCCGATCATACTCCTCAATCTCAGCCTCGAAGAGAGCAGTCTTCCACTGCAGATCGCGGAAATCGGCATCGTCAGAGGATGTGTTGGTCTTGACCTTGTTGAGCATGCTCAGAATCTGAGGGAGGCAAGGCTGGTAGCTGTCGGTGTCGGCTTCGGCGAATTTCTCAACAGGCATGGGATAAGCTCCGCAGTGATTGGCGCCGTAGCTCTTGGTTGACATTGTGGCGGCGGTGTAGGCGGTCGCGACATTGATGCCACCGAAACCCTCCTCCGCTTGATCGTGCCAAGTGTAGTTGGGCTTCGCGTACGGCTTGCCGTTCTTGTCGGTGAACCCTTGCTTCAGGCCAGTGATCTTCTCAATGTGAGGCATCATCCATGACAATCGCTCGTTGGCCGCTTCCTTCTCCTTGTCGCTCTTGTTGAGATCCATGATCAGGCTGTGAGTATGGGAGCCTTGCTGCAGAGGCCAGAAGTCTGCACGCAGACTCTCCATAAGAATGAAGACGACATGCTTGATCTTGACGTCACCATTGCCAAGCGCTTCCTTGAGTGTAGGTAGAATATCGGTATCGAGGTTGGTGATCTTCAAAGGGTCCTGAACAGGGTTGTAGTAGGGATCCTTCTCTTGCAGCGAGACCTGGGGACACTTGTGCTCGGAAATGATAGTGCTGCCCTTGCTAAGTGAACCGTGATAACCGTTCTTGAAGCGCTTGGGATCGAATCGGAAAAAGCCACGGGGCAGATCTCCCTTCTCGGGCAACCAATCGACAGTGTGATTTCGATACGCCTCGCCAAGAGGGCTCATATCCTTGTTGACTAAAGGCGCCCAGCCCCTAAAGTACTCGCCATCAGGTTGTTTCCATGTCGAATTGTTGATAAGGTCGGGGAATGGGAAAGCGTTCTGAATCAAACTTCGCTGCGCTTGGCAGAAATCGGGCTCGGGAGCAAAGACATCGAGCATCGAAACAGGGAGCGTGATTGACAGCAAATCGTACGGCTTGGCAGGTCGGAAAATCAGCGTGAGCATGAGGAAAAGAGCGAGAGCAATTTTCCACAGCCACGAGAAGAATGGGATTCGCGCAAAGAATCGAGCAATCTTGCCTCGAACGGTGGCAAGCTTCTCTCCGCCCGCACGCGGAGGGTTTTCGGCGCTGGACCGGAAATCCTCATCCATCGAGTATGTATCGGTCGATTCGAGATCGGTATCGGCATTCTTGAGAGCAGAGTATCTACCGCGCTGGATACCAGGGATTCGCACGCGAAAGCTTCGGAAGTAGGAGTAGACTAGCGGGTGAAGGAAAAAGTTAGCGGGCGGATCAAAAAAAGCCAACATCGCAGACACGAACCTGAGAGGATGCTTTCGCCAATTGCGCCGACAAATGCGCCAAATGCGCGGTAGAAGAATCCATGGATGGGAATGGCGATAATGAGCAGAACTATTCCGCAAGCTATCACGGCCTCGCTGCCGCTGAAAAGCACCTTGAGACCCTCCTTGCTTGTAGCGTAAGCTGTCGCATCGCGCCAATCGAGCTCTCCACCGGTCTTAACGAAGAATCCAAGCTGCGATGCCGAGCCGCCGATCGAGATAAGTCTGCCAAGTCGGATCAATGTCAGTATGCAGGTTCATCTCATCTCAAAATTGGGGGCCACCGCAATCGATCGCCGAGAAAAATGACATACGTAGCAATGGTACCAAAGAAACACCCGATCCAAGCCCACGGTGTCTTGGACTGGCTCAAAAGCAGCCTCGCTATGCATATCGCTAACAGGTCGAAGAGGAAGAAGGTCGGTAGGTAGAGGATGAAGGCCGCTGCGGGCACCGTGAAGAAATGTGTCCACAGATGTAGCAGCTTGCTGGCGATTACCGAGACGAAGAAGACGCCGAAGACATAGGATACCGAGAAGAGGAAACACATGTTGCCTGGGCTCCTTGCGCGGTCTGTTCGTTGAAAAGAGACTCAGACGCAGTGGCCGCTTCGCTGATTGTTGAAAGGAGGGAGGGCGGGCGGCGCGCACGAAAGCGAAAACGACGACGATGTTGATTAGAGGGTTTGTAAATGGGGGCGGAAAGGAGAGAAGAAAAAAAGGGAAGGGAGGGAAGGGAAGGGATCGGGAAAAGATGAAGAAAAATGATGGAAATAAAACAGAGCCAAGAAGTCTCGTATGTCTCCCCCCAAGCTAAAGAAGAGTCTAGCACCGACAGTTGATGACTGACAGGGCCGAGGCGTAGGTAGACCGTGTGTCGTGTGTCGCAATGGACGGGAACAAGTTGGTCTGGAACTTAGGTGGGCGATTTCTACATGCACCTTCCTTTCCAATGAGCGGGAGAATGTGGGGTAGACACCATCAAAAAAAAAACATGCCTGCAGAGTCAGACCCAAGAGCTCGAAGCCAAATAAGAAAGGGGTCGCGTGTTCAGGGGTCAGTGGCACTTCCAAAAGTAGCTCATTAGCTCCTCGGCCGCCAGATTATTAGGGGCTCGTTTTAGCAGGGTACAGCCCCGTCAATGGGTTTTTTCTAGGGAATCCCAGGGTCGCAACGTGGCTAATACTGTCGGTAGGTACTGTAGAGCAAAAAAAGCTTGGCCTATTCTCATGGTGTGCACTGCAGTTGGCGGAACAAATTGACCGGCTGATATCACACAATATGGCGCATCCCTTTTGGTCAGCATGCAGTCGCCGCTGATGGGCTTGATACTCAGAAGAGTATTGTTGTGTTTCCAATGCTACGCCACTCGACAACGCCCAAGCATCCATGGCGTGCATGTCAAGGGCCGCCGGGGCCGTAAGAATGCTCTTCCGGGGTGGGGTAGACAGGTTGTTTGTGGTAATTACTGCGTGGCACGAGTCCTTTGGGGAGTAGAGTTACCTGGGCTGAAGAGTATTTCACACTACGAAACTAACCGCCGATGTAATCTGCATTGCACCGCCACCACTCTGCAGCAGTGGTTTACAGCCATTGCCTTGATTTGGGGTGTTCTTTTGAGCGGGGGTGATTGATTATTTGGCAATGCGCCTCTCGGACTGTTTCGATCTTCGATTGGGATCGTCTTTTTGATGGATTGCATTGGATTATCAATCCTGTCTACCGCGGCTACAGGATTAAAAACATGGAATACTTGGCACAGTAAGCATAAATTAGATCCTTCAGCCCTTCATAATCCGTCATCATATTACATATTATTACCGGTACCCGTCTGGCTGCGGGATCGACCGTTGCGATTGCATATACCTCCCTCCTTTCACAAGCTGCAGGCTACAGTTTCATCGTGTGCTCACCGATGGATGAATCCTTTGACGTCTCTCCATTTTACGGCCCTCGCAATGTAACTGGTCGTGTCGTATATCCCTCCCCCTCCAGGGCTGACTCGTTTGGGAGTTGAGAGAGTTTGCAGCGGGTCCCCGTCCGTGTCGGCGTACGCACCCTTCTAGCGTGCTTCTGTCATAAAAAAAGAATCAGAGCCTTTCCAACGGCGGCAGTTCATCTGCAAAGGCTGCATTGACAAGCGGGGCCCTCCTCTCCTTTTTCGGTCAACACCTCTCCAGACGGCGAGATGCTCTAGACGCTCGGCATTGCTAACCGTGAAGGTCATGACATGCTCCCCCAATGTCAATCTCCGTCAATACGAGCATCTCCATCTCATAGACTTTCGATAGCTTCCTGCTTTGTGTTCCGTGATCCGAGAAAGAGGCGGTACACGGCACACGAGATAGACGATCAGCTCTCCACTCCACTGTCATGCCGCTGGAACAAGCCATGAAACACCTTGTCCCTTGTCGTATCTGACGATCACTAATTTCTCCTTACATAACCTACCGAGAGTCGACGACCGAGAAAACAAAAAACAGACCAAGTCAATGTGTACCTGGCAGATTTAGCTCGTAAAGTCGAGCTATTGTTTTCTCTTGGTAATTGAGCACGCGACACATGATTCAAATCAATACGACGTGGTCGGATGTGCCGAGCCTTTTAGTCACTCAAAATGGCGACAATTTGCTTGGTACGAGCGTGATCAACATTGGCACATGGACAAGCTTTTCTGGTCGTGCACGGGGAGTTCGCTAAAAGTTCTCACCACGCTAGCACAGATTTTGCTGTTTTTGTCTGCTATAGGGTAGTCTCAACTGCCAGTCACCTCAAAGATCAACAAGATTTGACGATGGTTCATTGATGTCATTTAATCTGTTGTAGACTCTTGAGGAACTTCGGATACATCTATTTCTATCATGTTTATCCGTTAAGTCATGCGTTGGTGCAATTAGCCGGATAGAACATATAATCCCAAAACGCTAAAATGGCAGCGGATGAAGTGATAAACTGACCTGCGAGCTGTTTAATGACCTATGCAATTATTGACCTGATGGTTCCAGCAATTAGTGCAGTCATCCATAGAGCCCTTAACCTACACTCTTGAATAAACTCATAATATTCTCTTATTTTCACTTTTGATATGTGTTTGTCTTAAAAGTGGCTTGCACCTTGTTGTCATGTGGCGTGTGACCTGCAAAGTTCTCCACCTCCTACTACCAACGATTGAGTGTTGTCTTTCTTCTGAGATATTACTTTCTTTCCTTGAATTTATTCCCCCGATCTAATAAGAAAATTTCTACTTGTCCATGCGTCTTTGGGCCAGATTGACACAATGACGGTCAGATTTCTATGTGAGCACGAAGAGTGCGACAAAACCTGTGAATCCAAATCCGGACTTGGGGATCATTCAAACTATTCATGAGGGCGTTCGATACCCTTATGAATACGAAGGGTGCGAATAAGGTCTTTACTACCCGAACGAACATACTCGGCTCCACGACCTATTACTGTTTGCCTGTTTACGTCCCTATTGCAAGACCGCCTTGCAACAATCTGGGATGCCTGAAAACATATCTGGGGAGAATCACACACAATTACAGCGGTCTACATCTGCTCCAAGCATTACACTTACTCCTCTGCAATTACCAAGCGCCAATTCGACGAGCAGGGAGCTAGACTGAATCCCCATACAATAACGGGCGTTGCTACCTCTAGTGCGGAATGTCTAAACGAGATGGTTCCCTCACATGTACCCCTGTGAGACGTGTCCTTTCGATACTATTATCGGCATCGATACGGTTCGTTTCACTTTACATGACTGGAGGAGCCATTCATCGTCGAAACAGAAGACCCTCGGACTCAAGCCGTTGTGTACCCTGTTCAATTCCCTGGGCACTGCGAAGACATATTGATCACCAGAAAACACCGGACAACATCCCAGATGCCCAAATATGCGATTCTGAGATTTGTAGTAATGAGCTTTGAACAAGTGTCTTGAACATGTCTACCAGGTAACTCTGGACTGGCATACCAATCAATGGATGGGAGACTTTCGGCTCTGTCTGATCGTTCGAATTGACGAATGGACGTGCATGGAGTTGCGTCTGACCTTGCGGGCTCGATCATTGTGCGCTTGTCGACTGCCAGCGGACCAGACTGGTGCTCGACAAATTCGATGGCCTGTGCAATCTTGCCAATCAGGCTGGCAGCCATTTGGCAGAGACAGACTCTGGATTTCTTCGACCGGAAAAAGACCGTGAATCAGGTGGCCTCGCGACCAAGCTACGCGAAAGATGTCGACACCGACACAGAGGATCGCGTGGGAGGCGACTCCGGGGAAAATCCGATGTGGGGATAAGTGACAGCGATGGGAGTCACCTAACCAAGCTGAAAGTCATGATCAGCAACATTTGCGTGGGCCAGTAGCGATGTCGGACGCGTTGATGGCGGGGCAAACCGTGATTGGTGTGAAATACCTTTTTAGGGTTAGCAGGACGCCCAATCGCGGTAAGTGGATCACGGAACTTGTGGTCCGTCTGCGTCACTTTTCCGGCCGTCGGATGCCAATGATCCAATGACTCTAGAAAACTTTTGAATATTACCCCACGCCCACTTGAGGACCTTTATAACAGGTCGAATCCCTGCGATCCGAATTGTAATCAATCGAACTAAGATCTTATCAATTCTAGACGTCGATTGCCAGAGCGGCCTACTTCCCAACATGTCTATCACCAGCAATAACGCGACCAATCCCTATTCGAGCGTCAACGACCTCCTCAGCAATGTCCGCAACTTCAAGATCATCGAGTCGACCCTGAGAGAGGGAGAGCAGTTCGCCAATTCGTACTTCTCAACCGAGACCAAGATCAAGATCGCCAAGATGCTCGATGAGTTCGGTGTCGACTATATAGAGCTCACAAACCCGGCTGCCAGCCCACAATCCCGGGACGACTGCGCAGCTATTTGCAAGCTCGGCCTCAAGGCTAAGATTCTAACACACACAAGATGTACCATGGAGGATGCTAAGCTTGCGTGCGACTGTGGAGTCGACGGCGTTGATGTCGTTATTGGAACAAGCCGTGAGTACACACGTACCGCTTGTTCGAGAACCTACTGACATGAATCAGAATTCCTCCGAGAGCATTCCCTGGGCGGCAAGAATATGACGGCTATTACCAAGCAGGCCATTGAGGTCATTGAGTATATTAAGAGGTGTGTGCATGACCGACTGCTTCAAGACATTAGCTAACAGCTGCTCAGCCGAGGCTGCGAGGTCCGCTTCTCCAGTGAAGATTCTTTCCGGTAAGCTGCGCCTGACGTCCCGATTGCCGATCCCTATCGACGACCAACCGATTATCCTGCTCGAAAAGACCTTGGCTTTGGAGAGTCATGATGAGTAGAATCTGGAGGATAGCGCAGGATAATCGTGCAGATTGAGCTCTGTCTCGCATAATTGCGGGTCTAGAGCCTCTGTTTTGCTTTGCCCAACAAGGCAAGAGAAAGACTCCATGTGATCCGTTTTCTCCAGAGGCTCTGCTTCGCCTGTCTGTCTTGACGGTTCTTCAAGGGGTTGGCCGACTAAACTCAGCAGCCTCGCTAACATGTACGTAGATCTGATCTAGTCGATTTGCTCTCAATCTACCGCGCAGTCAACAACGTTGGCGTCAACAGAGTAGGCGTGGCAGATACTGTTGGCTGTGCTTCACCCAGACAGGTCTACGTAGGTGATCATGCTCATCTTCAGTCTACATGATGCTAACCATTCACAGGACCTTGTCCGAACTCTTCGAGGTTGTGTTTCCACCGATATCGAGGTTCACGTATGTGCCGCTGTGAACCCGTTTGCATACCACTTTGCTAATATGTGACAGTTCCACGATGATACAGGCTCTGCTGTTGCGGTTCGTTGAATTTTCTGAAATCTAACCGGAGACGAGAAACTGACCATTCCAAGAACGCTTTTTCTGCCCTTGAAGCTGGCGCTACACGTAAGTTCACCCACACGGACTTGATCCTCATGAACAGCCAGAAGATGCGTCGGACATGCATCCTTAAGCTGGGATTCGATGTCCAACGACACCGTCAACGGCGTCTTCACTTGCGGATATCAGGCTAACGTGTTGCGTCACAGACGTCGACACATCCGTACTCGGCATTGGAGAACGAAATGGCATCACCGCGCTTGGAGCTCTCGTGCGCTAAACCTACACTCCTTATAAACCTGTTCATGATCTGACTTGAAACTACAGATGGCTAGAATGATGCCAACCTCCAGAGACTACATTCTTTCCAAGTACAAGCTGCACGAACTCAAGAAGATCGAAGATTTCGTCGCAGAATGCGTTGAGATCAACGTGCCATTCAACAACCCAATTACCGGCTTCTGCGCATTCACCCACAAGGCCGGCATCCACGCCAAGGCAATCCTCAACGACCCCTCCACGTATGAGATCCTCAAGCCCGAGGATTTCGGTCTATCAAGATACGTGCACTTCACGTCACGACTCACCGGATGGAATGCCATCAAGAGCCGTGTTGACCAACTTGGCCTCAAGATGACTGACGACCAGGTCAAGGAATGTACGGCCAAGCTAAAGAGCATGGCGGATCTCAAGGTGATGACGCTTGATGAGAGCGATGCTCTGATCAGAAGCTTTCACTTGGAACTACAAAATGAAAATGGAGCATAGATAAAAGAAGAGCAAGGGTGCTAGCAAGGTGCCTTGGTCTGCAACAAAACATAGGAGACCCGCACTCTGGCCTCGTTAATTGTTAAAAGTTTTTCTTCCTGTATCAAACCTTAAACCTGGCTTATCTGTGCTTTGAAGCTGGTGATATCCTAGTGCGGCTGCCTGGGCTGCCTAGATTACCCACCTCCACACGTGATTTCGCGATTGGTTTTCGTGAATTGATTAGACTAAACAAGCAGCTCCCTACGGACATTCATGAAAGAATGTGGATATCAGCCACCAAACGCATGCTGATATCGCGTATAAATAAGTACAGCGCGTCTCCCCTGAATCAATTACACCGAAAACTTCAAATATCTCACCCCAATCGCGTCGCCATGTTCTCCATCAACAAACCTGACCCTCCAACCGTCGGCTGCTACCCAGGCCTCGGCATGAACCTTCGGTATCACAACTACCACCATGAAGATGAAATCTATCCAACTGCAATTCACTACAACTCCGTCGGGGCTGAGTCTGATATGCTGCTAGTGCGCGAGGCTGCCATGATGACTGTGATGAATCAATTGACGGATAAGCCTGACTGGCATGTAAAGGTATGATAGAGCGAATCCAACATCGAATGAAGCTCATTAGATAAAAGGTTTTTGATGAACAAATCGCGGAGAAATGGATCCAAGAAGGCCTTGCGCTTCCAGTTGATCCTTTGTACGACGAGATTGTGCAGCACAGGAATGGACCCGACAGACTCAAGCACATCCTAGATCGGGGATGTCTCGAATATGTGAGAACACTCAATTATGTCTTCCGTTCCGCGCTTATAATTTCAGTGTATCAAAGAGCTTCGTGTCAAGGCCAAGTTCTTTGAAAAGACTGGTCTCATACCAGCTCTGGATGCAAACGCAACAGTCATCAAGTCAGATACCTTCATCGACAATACCCTCCATGAACGTCTTCGAGATGCTTTTGCGAAGCTCAAGGAAGAACAAAAAGATAACCCCGATTGGCATCCTCGAACCAATGCCATGGTCCAGAACTTAGTTCACCCTTCTCTTTATCCTCTCGTGTACGGTCGTTCTCGCGTATTTCGCGACGAGGTAGTTGGCGTTGAAGATGCAGTCGACAAATGGAGCGGGAAAGGAGAAGTCATACCTAAAAAGCCGGCTGACGTCCCATCGGGCTACGATGATCGCTACCACATAAACTACGCGGTGAATGGTAGCGATTCGCATAAGCATTTTTGGTCCGACGCCTATCAATGGCTCCCGTCCAATGTCAAGCTCATGGATGATGGAAGCGTCAAGTTGACGAGCTATATCAATAATCTACACCCCAAGCATAGTGATATTTATGAGACAGTAGAGAAACTCATCGAAAGAGCTCTTCCAGCCTGGGATCACAGTGTTTCGTTTGTGAGAGACTGGGACATCGTCTCCGCTGGACGGACCAAAGCTCGTTTCCCGCGCCCTGAAAACCCCGAGTGAGTAGCAGCCATTTACTGGAGTGAAACTGGAAATAAAGCCCACTAACGCTCGCAGTGACGACAACGAGGCAAATTGGACCCCACGAATTGATGGCTGGACGCCTGATGATGCAGGGGAAGTTGAGTATGAAGACGTCATCAGAGATGAAGATGGCGATCTCATTTACGATACCCGCAAGAAGGCTGCCTGGGAAGAGATCAGAGAGCCCATTCAACCCGAGGCCCCCGAGTTCAAAGCATGGGACTACGGTGTCAAACCAGGAGAGTCACTGCGAGAACGGTTCAAGGACCTCCAAGTCATCGTCAAAATGGCTTCCATCGAGCTCACACCCGACAAACCGACATTTCCCGCTGGAGGATGGCACGTAGAAGGCCAAATGAACGAGCACATCGTCGGCACAGCCCTCTACTACCTCGATTCAGAGAACGTAAAGCCTAGTTATCTGCAATTCCGCATGCAGACTGACTATTACCAAGAGGACTGGAATGTCGGCCAGGATGCTTTTGGCTGGATGGAGCGAGTTTATGGTACTCACTTGAGAGGCGGGGATTGTCTTCAGCGTTATGGAAGGATTGAGACGAAGCAGGGTAGGTTGCTGGCGTTTCCGAATGTTTTCCATCATAGAATTTCGCCTGTAGAGTTGGATGATAAGAGTAAACCGGGACATCGACGGTTCATAGCGCTTTGGCTTGTCGACCCGAGGACGAGGGTTATCAACACGGGAAATGTGCCGCCTCAGCAGAAGAGTTGGTGGATGGAGAGTGCATTTGGGGGTATGGATGAGGAGAGTGCGAAGAACATTCCCAACGCAGTGGCGAAGTTGGTGTCTGGGGGAGAGCAAGAGCCCGCTGGTCTGAAAGCTGCGGCCGAGAGTGGCAACCCCCTTCCGGAGGAGCTGGTGAACATGGTGCAGACTGAGGCTGATGAGGCGTCGATGCCAATGTCGTTGGAGGAAGCGAAGGAGCATCGGTTGAAGCTTATGGACGAGAGGACTAGTTATCAGCGTGACGCGGAGCAAAGTTGGTCTGGTATTCAGTATAGTTTTTGTGAGCATTAGCCGTTGTGTTGAGCTTAATTTTATGCTTCTTTCAACGTATAGGCGTTTGGGTTTTGGTGTAGGTTTGAAGGACGTTGTGCAACTTAGATACTCTATCAACCGCAAAAAACAGTGGATGAATGGTATGAGCATGTGACTCTCTGTGGCAATTTACCACATGGCATAGTGAAGCCTGAAAGCGGCAACTGAGGCGTCAGCTACTTGAGCAGATTGCCATGTAGGAGTTTACAACGCAGAGATTATTATGACTGTCGTCAGACACATAATTGTTGTCAAAGACAGGAGCTTTAACTGTGAATCAGGCAAGATCGGAGAGTGGATGTTCAAGAGCTTGGAAGAAAACAGGGGAGAGAAGGCTTGCGATAGAATTAAATATTGGATTACTAGCTAATAGGACGTCTGATGCCGTTCTTCAATCGAACCGATCCCTAAACAGACAAGATCTGAATTAGCGTTGTCCCACAGCTCAAAAGTCCAGCTTCTCGGCAACATCCTCTCGAACCTCAATAGTTGAATCCTCATTTCCATCATCGAAAAGAGTACCAATTTCCTCCAATGAAAGACCTTTCGTTTCAGGAAACATAAAGTAAACAACAGGAGCACCAAGAAGGGGAACGATGACAAAGACCAGATAGTATTTCCATCCGACCTGAGCGAAGGCGATAGGCGCAGGCTGCGTATAGACTAGTTGCATTTGTCAGTCAGCTCGTCAATATCAAGATGGAATGCCACTTACTCAGAGTCATGATGAACAGGCCAATGACGGAATAGCTCACGCCCTTAGCGCGGATAGAAGTGGGAAAGATCTCAGTGCAGTATATGTAGCTGATGGCATCGATGCATGTGGCGTAGAAAGTAACAAAGACGAATAGGAAGAATACGCCAGCTGCGTTAATGGCGTGGTTGTTCTTGTTCTCGGCCGCAACAGCAACGATGGCTGCCTCACCAGCTACCATCAGGGCACATCCGACCTGGCGATGATCAGTATATCCATCATGAAAAAGTGGATTAGGATGTACCACGTACCAGTCCAACCGTTAGCATAAGAATTCTACCAAACTTGTCGACAAACATAGCGCCCACCCAGTTGAGGAAGGCTGCCCATGCTGTGTACACTCCGTACAGGAGGAGGGGGAGGTAACCTGTAAGACCGAGACCGTTGTACAGAAGGACCTGGTAGTTATTGATAACAAGAACTCCGGTAGATTGGGCGATACACCTAGAGTTTGGATCAGCTCACGTTTGAGGCACGCTGTAGCCGGTGGCGCTAAGGTTGACGTACTGAACAAATATTCCGATGAGGATTCGCTTGCGATAGGAAGGCTTTCTCATGATGCCAACGAAGGATTTGGGTTCACTAGACTCAGCCATCAACTGGGTCTTGATAGCACGGCACTCAGATTGGGCCGCTTCATTGTCCGAGTTCCCGGGTTGATGGTGGAGCTTGGTAAGAACATCGAGGGCCTCGGTCCCACGGTCTTGCGTTACGAGCCACCTAGGAGACTCTGGGATGAGCGATGATCCTAGGCCAAGAATACCCGGAGCAACAGCTGTGAATAGGCCATGGCGTCAGTGATGCGATAGTCGGAATGCAAAAGTTGCTCGTTACTGACCAGGAAGTGCAAGGCAGAGCCGCCACTGCATCTGAGGATTGGTCGCAAAGTAGCAGCCGAGTCCAGTCCAGGCGGCAAAGTTCTGCAGGTAGAGAATGGTATTAGTCATGATAAGGGGGTAGAGGCCGGGGACGTAGAGGGAACTGACATAGCCGAGAACGAGACAGAAACCGTGAGCTCCGACCATGCGGCCACGGATATGAGGCGGAGCAACTTCTGACTGGTACAGAGGGATGATGACATTCATCATGCCAGACCTGATCGAATTGATCAACGTAAGCTCTGGGTCGTATATGCGAGTGACATAGTGGCGCCGTGAACCTACCCAAGGCCATTGAGGAACCTCCCCACAAGCAACATAGCAATATGTACAGCAGCAGCCTGAAATATGACCGATACAACGCAAATAGCACAGATCCCCTGGATGGTTCTCTTTCGTCCAAATCTATCGACGAGTTTCGTCATAAGGAGACAACCGATGATGCCTCCAGCGGAGAAAAGGCCATTGGTAGCTAGAACAAGTCATGTCAGTACATGTCTGAAGGTTTTGTTCGAGTCTTTCGTACCGCCGATCATCGAGTTGGCGTAGTCTGCACCGGGGCCTGTGAGGTCGAGGTTAAAATAGGAGAAGAAGGGAGCAAGGCCAAAGACTGTGCCCATGATGGAGGCGTTGAAACCATAGGTGAAAGAGCCAAGAGCTACGAAGAATACAAGTGCGAAATTGTATCTCGTCGCTGGAATCGACTTGTTGTTCATGGTTGCAGCCATTTCGTCTCTGCTGCTCCTGGCGACGTTTGCTGTTTGTTCCTGTCTTAGGGTTGCAATGTCGAGATACTTCAGGTCGCTTTCTGGGGAAAGGCAACCGCATCTATATATGCAGATGATCTGGGGGCGGGGGTCGCTTCTCCGCATCTGGGGTATAGATCGTGGGGAAGTGATCCAGGGATATCTCAGTTTGGCCTCGGGCAAGGTGTCGTCCGAGGAGAACAAGACGCGAAATCAGAGGCAAACAAACGGACGGCCTCTTCGGCATCTCAAGAAGCCGCTCATCAAACACGGAGCCACAATAGGTAGTTTAGTGAGTGAGGCGGCGTCTCGGCGTGTTAGAACCAGTGTTAGTGCGGTTTAGTTCAGCCACATTCACATTCTCCAGGGAGAACCTGCTATCAAATAGTGGATGATGTCTTCAAACCCCTCGAAGGCGGTGTCTGGCCGATGGACCTGCGAAATTTGTGCTCGACACGACAGCCAATATTACCTGCACAATCATGAGCTACCTCTATTTCCCTGAGTTTGATGACCTTCCAGTGGTCGAAGGGCAGCCAAAGGGATGCCTCTGGGGCTTTTTCGACGTTGATGGTCAGAAAGACCAATTGGGAAGTAAGTAAAGCAGAAAAGCAGGTATGCCTGTTGAAATTCAAGACACCCCGTACTTTCGAGTCAACGAGAGAAAGCTAGCTGCTACTGGAAGGGGGGAAGACAGGCAAAACCGAAACTGACAGTCTATCTACAGCCCTGCGACTCCTCTCCCAGGAAGTTGTACAGAAGGCGAAGGACGAGATTCAAACAGGAACGCACGTGCAGCTCGACTGGCCTCTTCATAACATACAGTTCCCAGGCTTTGGACGAATTCCACTACAGCACACCGTCAAGGACCTTGCCGAGGAAGGCTTTGTCGCCTTTGACGATGTCATATCTTTCAACACGCAGACAAGCTCTCAGTGGGACAGTTTGAAGCATGTAGGTTTAAGCACTTCTCACAAGGACATGTGTCTTCCTCTAGCACAAGGTTAACTAGTTATTTAACCCTGCAGTTTGGTAGTCAGAAGACAGGGGTCTACTACAATGGCTGGACGCATGAGCAACTCAAGAGCTCAAATGATCTTGGTATTCACAGTACGTGCTGCTTGCCCGAGATTAATCTCCTGAATTGCTACTTACCTTGCCTCAACATTAGAGATGTGTGATAGAGGCGGTATCGTGGGTAGAGGGATTCTTGTGGACTGGGTACGTATCTATGGTCTACCTATCTTGACCCAACTAACCACTCGAGGGAATTAGCTGAGCTGGTGGGAGCACGAGAATCCAGGCATTGAACCGCCGTCAGCCATTAGCTGTCACAAAATTCCAGTCTCGGAGCTCGAAGCCGCACTTGCCTACCAGGGGACAGAAACAAGACAGGGAGACATCCTCATTGTGAGAAGCGGTTTCGTGAGATGGCACAAGTACGTATTCACTGTCCTCTCTTAGATTGACAAGTCTGATACACCCGTCTTCCTCCAACAGTAACGCCAAGGCCGATATTCGAGCTTTGGGAACCAAGAAGCAGCATTACATGATTGGAGTCGAGAATAATGAAGAGACGGTCAGATGGTTGTACTCGAAGCACTTTTCGGCAGTGGCCGGCGACACCATGGGCTTTGAGGCATGGCCGTATCCAGAAGACTGCTGCTTACACGAATGGCTACTTGTGCAGTGGGGAACGCCGATCGGCGAGCTTTGGGATCTGGAGGCACTGGCTGAAGAGTGCAAGGCACATAACAGGTGGTCGTTCTTCTTGACAAGTGCTCCATTGAGGGTGGTTGGCGGCTGTGCCTCGCCCCCTAATGCCATAGCTATCTTTTAGCTGTCTGCCAATGGATTAGTTCACAGCTAGACTTAGTAAAAGGCAAAATTGATGCACTATTGATTGGCAAATTATCACCCAAAGCGAGCACAAGGGTAGAGATGCATACGAAGTACAGAATTTGAAGTCAAGTGACCGATATCAGCCTAACAGGACTGCGACAGCAAATTACATCGTTAAGCCACAGTTTAGACAATTGGTTCATCTGCTTTCGCTTTTCCATCATAATTTGCCCCGAGACAGAATTACGCATATCCCATGACCACTATTGTTAGCTCGAGTATCATTCTCACTTACATTGATGCCTCGGGGACTGGGCCAAGATGCCGTCTTCACCGGCATCCAAGTGGACCGAATCGTCATTTCCAGCCAGAAGCCGCGGCAATGCTACCTCAGCCTCTACCATTTCTGTTTATCACTTGGTTAAATTATTGCTGCTACTGTTGAAATATCAACTCTCTTCCTGTTATAGAACATTTACTCGTGTAAGAATATTAGCAACGCAACCGATTCCGCCTCTAAAGCGCTTAGTAGTTATCAAACCACCACAAAACCACAATCTTGGAGATGGGGTCTCAAATCAACCGGCGTCCTGTCCGTGTGGCATCAGCTTCAGGGGCCATCACAGACATGGTCGAGAACCTGGCAGAGCTCGCCAAGAATGCCGACGTTGACTTCATCGTCGGAGACTGGCTGTCAGAGTACAACATGGCAGCACGTGGAATGCTCAAAGCCCAACGATCTGAAAGCCCAAGCTTCGACTCAGCTCCAGCATTCGAAAAGCAGTTCGTCGACTCCTTCCAGAGCGCCTTGCCAGACTTGGCCGCACGAAAGATCAAGATGGCTGTCAACGCTGGGGCATGCGACACGGAACTTCTCTATCAACGTATACAGAAGATTGTTGAGGACTCTGGAACAGACCTGCGAGTTGCCTGGATTGAAGGAGATGAAGTTCTAGACGTCGTGCAGGAATACGTCTCTGAGGGAGCAAAACTTCGAAATATCACCACCGGCCAGTCTTTTCAGGAATGGGGACATAGCCCGGTGTATGCGCAGTGCTATCTGGGTTCACGAGGCATCTCTCAGGCTTTCATGAATGGAGCTGACATCGTCCTCTGCGGTCGCGTTGCCGATGCAGCTCCAACCATGGGCGCTGCTGCATACTGGCATGGGTGGTCTAGCACAGAGTATCAGGAGCTCGCACACGCCTTGATCGCCGGTCATCTGATAGAGTGTTCTTACTATGTCACCGGCGGCAACTACACCGGCTTCAAGATACTCCCTCAGGGCAAGAATCCATTGCTGAATCTGCCAATCGCGCGCATCCAATATGATGGTACCTTTTTCATCGAGTGTCACCACTCGCCGGATAGGGGCGGTGAGGTATCTGTCAATACGTGCCGATCTCAACTGCTCTATGAACTACAGGGCAAGCGATACTACAACTCTGACGTCGTCGCCATCGTGGACCAGGTCAAGATGGAACAGGCCGGCCCTGATAGTGTCTTTGTACATAACATCGGCTTCGAAAAGCCCCCACCAACGACAAAGGTCGGCTTGACTGCCCCGGGAGGCTACCAGTGCGAGGTCCATTACTTCATTGTGGGCCTCGATGCTGAAGAGAAGGCTGCGCTATTGGAGAAACAGCTTAGATTTTACCTCGTTGTTGAGTCCATGTCCAAGCTTACTTTTACGGTCAGCGGGACCTGCCCATCCAACCCAGCATCCCAAGATGCCGCCACTGTCGATGTGAGAGTCTTTGCCCAAGCACCTCGCGCCGATGCTCTATCTCCGTCCAACTTCCGCAATAAGTGTTGGAATATCGTCATGTCAACATACCCCGGAGCTACCTTTGCCGTCGATGACCGTCAGGCATTTCCGAAGCCATACAATGAGTACTTTGTCACTATAATGCCACAAGCCCTTGTCAGGCATAGAGCTCATCTTCCCTGGCGTGAAAGCGTGATCGACATCGAGCCACCGACTGATACAGTTCCTTATGTGCATCAGCAAGAGGTGCAGCCGGTGGCTGAACCACAACCGCTCCTCTCTTTTGGTCCGAGCATCATGGCACCACTAGGCTATATCGTGCACGCCCGGTCCGGAGACAAAGGCTCGGATTGTAATATAGGCTTCTTTGTCCGTCACGAGGATGAGTACACCTGGCTGAAGTCTTTGCTCACTGTGGATCGAATCATCGATATTTTACAGAATGATTATAATGGAGGACGCGTCGAAAGATTTGAGCTGCCGAATATCCAAGGTAAGTTGATCTTGTTCACCCCTCGTGGGTTTTATCTGACAAGTAAATCTTAGCTGTCCACTTTCTGCTAAAAGATCACCTAGACCGAGGAGTGGCGGCGAGCTCGACTTATGATGTGCTGGGAAAGAATGTGGCTGAGTATCTAAGAGCAAAGCATGTCCCTATCCCAAGAAAGTTTCTTGATCGTGGAAGAATTTAGTCTTGTATTGCTACTATGATAGCGCATTATATAACTTCTCTGACTCAATTGAACGTAAATATATCAGGAATGTAATCCTCAAGCAAAAGACTTTGGGCTGTCAGATCCAAGAATTGATGTGGCGAGAAAGTCTCAGCCGAGTACAGAGGCGTAGGCAGCCAAGACGCCACGACACCCTGCTCAGCATTATCATGGCCTTGCCATCCTTGAGTATCCTCTTGAATATCACCCCGACTGGCTTCCCCTCCCCGATCCGGCTCTTCTTGAATAAGTGGATAAGACGGCGCTGGGTGGTTCACCATCCCTGAAGGTTCAGGCTGTGCATATTCTCGCATTCTGCTTCTGATCATGGCAAAAAGGCGGTACACCCATCTTCCAACGGGCCATGATTCCTGGAGGACTTCGAGACCAAGCATGCAGATGTCTGATCGGGCTTCGCCCAATCCCTTTCGGACTTGGAAGTTCTCCAACTCCCTTGACTCGCAGAGTGAGAGGAGGTGCATGGCTAGAGCGTTGAAGAGGGCTGGTATTCTACAAAGGAAGATTGTCAGTCTAGAACCGTGGTGGCTTGATTTCCATGCAGTTACTACTCACGTGTGTATTTGGCATAACCTCCCTGCTGAGTCTGCCAAAATATCTTCTGTTATACGAGTGATCTCATTCGCTGCATCAAAAGCTTTCCGCCGGTTTCCCCAACGGCAGCTTTCACCGATCTGATCCTCATTCTGTGGGCGACAAAGAAGGATGGTAGCATAGCTGATGTGCTGTATTAGTGCGAGGTCCGGGACCGAATCTCAAAGGTAGTAATACGCACCCCGTTGCCATTGCAAGCATAGCGGCCCAGAGGCCTTGGTGATCTGGACCAAGGCCCCTGTATACCATTACTTCTGGAAGACTTGAACGAAATTGTTGAAGGTCATGCTCAAGCTCTTCAAGTCCTTTGCTGGAAAATGCAGGTTTGCAGGCTGCATATCTGGAGGACAGGATACCACCGACTGTGGCAATACGAGGCAAGTCAGCGATACGGCCTAGGAAAAGGCTTAATCTTCGTATAGCGACGTACATATCTTGGATAAATGGGCCATGTATATGAAATAGGCGGCACGTTCAGGTCTCTCGGAGCTAACGACGTTCTCGAGATCCTCTTCCGTAGGGGCCTCAACATCCCAGTCTGAATCCGATATGTGACGAGGCTTTCCGATTGAGCCGCTGACAAGGTTCTCCCGAATCTGTATCACTCTCAGTCAGTGATACTCAATCATGCCCAAAGAACTTGGTGCATACATAGATAGACCACCATATTCTCTTCCACCTTGTTGCAGTTCTAGAGTCTACAGACGAGTTTTGAGTTCTACCAGGGCAAAGACAATACGCTTAGTTTGGCATAGATATAGATGGGATAGGTAATAAAACGTACGATCGATGCATACCAAGGCTCGTTGCAAGATTCGATGTTATTCCCAGCCAATGCCACGAGTCCTTGGGATCATTGGGTCCTCCCCACCAAAAGCTCATCAGAAAAGTGCCCACGATGATGTCAACCTTGCTAGGCTCCTGGTCTGCGTCGTACAGGGCTTTTGCTTGATGATAGTAAATACTCCGCGCACCATAACGGCTGACAGATCCGTTCTGTTGGAGAACGTCTGTGGTGCAGATACTCACAGCCACCATAAGAAGAGCACTGAGAACTATCAGAGAAGTTTCGCCAGCGTCGGTGGCTCTGCGAAATGAGGCCTCATCGAGTATAGGAAAGGCTGGGTGGAAAGCCTCAAAGTAGCAATCAAGGAGAAGGTTGAGTGTTTCGCGACATGGGAAGTACAGGAGACGCTGCGATCTGAGATGGCCGATCTGACAAGTCACTGTATCAACACGAGAGCGTGAACCGGGATCGCCATCACTGTGGCACGTCAATGGGAAGTGCAGTCTGTGGGGATGAGTCGACGAGCTGGAAAACAAGGGCCCAATGACATTGTGGACGACATAGCTGAGGCTAAATGCTTCGCCGAGAAAGGCAGTCCTGTTGGTGTCGGTGATGGTTGATGTAGAGTTGTTATTTGCGCTGTTCTCGGCGATGCGTGCGTAAAGAAAACCAGGTGATTCAGGCGTGTCATGTGTGGTAGCTGTGCTGTTGATGTTGGCGGCGTTGGTGTTGCCATCTCCCGAGTCAGCCACAACAATCTCGTGGGCGTCAGTGGCGCTTAACACTGTGTCACGATGGGAAGTCGACGGCGATGCCAGTGCCTGTAGATGAACTACATGCTCGGGAGATAGAGGTATCGGTGGTGGGTTTGAAGAACTTGACGAAGACTGCAGTGTCTCATCGGCTTCGGGAGCCTTCTCCACTGGTGAGGACCTGGTTGGCCTGAGCCGTCTCTGGCGCGGGTACTTTCCCCTTCGAGACTCAATGAGCTGACAATCTGCCCCTGCAGAATCGCAATTGAGACAGGGGACTCCGTTCGGTGCTAAGCACTTGATCTTGCGGGCATTGCATCGGCGACATGCAATGGCAGTACGGACAGGCATGGTGGCGAGTGAAGACAGGGGAGACTGACTTGCTGCGAAGGCGGCTTCTTAATAATGATGCCGGGCCTGGTTCTGGCGCTACGCATCTCCAAATGCATACGATCTCGAGGCCCCGCGTTCCCCGCGTCTAGACTCGATCTAGCCCCCGGGTTTAGACTTTGGCCACAGTAGTGCGTAGGATAGCTCCGCCACCAATAGGACCATTCCCGGAATGTCAAGAAGCCGTGTCGTAAGAAGCCGAGAGTCGTGTTTCTCATGTCTCGCAGCTCGCGACCAGCGAAGACACTCCAAATATATGAATGAAACCAAGGAGTTGTGCTGATGAGAATACGTGGAACGAAGAACTTTACCACAAAGCCATGACTGACTCCACCACGCGCCATATCGCCCTCGTGACTGGGGGCGGCTCAGGTATCTCGCTCGCCTTTGTCAAGAAGATCCACGAGATCGGTTACCATGTTCTGATCGCAGACCTTGCCCTTCATCCCACCGCCTCGACATGGATTGACTCACTCCAGCCAAGCGATGCAGATAGGGTCAAGTTCTTCAAACTAGACGTCACAGACTGGGCGCAGCTCGAGGCAGCATTTGACCACTGCACGACACTCTTCAACGATGTACCCACGGTCGTGGTCCCTGGAGCCGGCGTCTACGAACCCTCAAGCAACTCCTTCTGGGAGGACCGAGATAGCGACTCGAGGTACAAGGTTCTCGACATTAACCTCGTGCACCCTATCAAGACAACACGCATTGCTGTGCGGAGGCTTGTCGAGGCTGGCCTTCCAGGAACCATCATCCACCTGTCGAGCATTGCAGCGCAGAGATCAAGCATCATCACTCCGCTATACACTGCTTCAAAGCATGCACTGAGTAGCTTTGTTCGGGGAATGGCACCTCTCGCCCAAACCTCAGGCATTCGGGTCTTGGGAGTTGCTCCAGGGTGAGACATACATATCTATTTTCATGTTAACTTGCCTCAGCTAACGTTTGCTTGTCAAGAACGGTGTCCACACCACTATTCTCAGAGAAACCCGAGGCAGCTAAATTCCTTGACATGGAACGAGATTATCTTTTGCCGCCGGATGCTGTGGCCAACGCTATGATTGCACTACTCACTCGAACTGAAGAGTTTGAGCCAGGCACCATGTTGGAGGTCTGTCATGAGACGGAATGGAGGAAGGTTTCTCTTCTAGATGACCCTGGGCCTCAGGGCCCTGCCAGCCTTACTAGCAAGAAGAAAGATGCAGTGAAGGACATTTACAAGTACCTGGCTCCTGGGAAGGCCTCAACAGATAGTATTACCACTGATTAGAAATAGAAATAGATGTGTATGGAGGCATGAACCTGCTCAAATATTCAGGAACCAAGCAATGATAGAAACATCTGCTCAGTCCTTATTTGAAGCTATATGCATCGCCACTATCTCTCCAATTCTACCATTGAGATGGGACAAAACGTGGCACCTCGGATTCTTGCTGGTTCAGATAACGAATCCATTGCGTAAGTGGATTCATCTACAGGGACTTGTAAGTAGCAGATATTCACAAAAAACGGAACGGGTTGAATAGATCCCAGAGATTCGAGACCATAATCACAGCTGGAGATAGATTGGTGGGAGTTGGCGAGTCCTCAATGCTCAGAATAATCCAGTACCTCCTGTTACCCAACAAATGCATGGTCTTCTACCGGAGAGTAATAAAAATAGTATTTGCGAGTAGAATCGAGAGTAGTCAGGGCTGTATCGGTTTAGCATACTTGCAGAGCATAGCCTAGCCGAGAGTGACAAATTGCTAACTTGAGTGAATGTGGACAAGCCGAGAAACGGCCTATAAGCTGAGAAGCCGAGGAAATTAAGACGCCGTTCCAACCAAGATGCCGCACAACATGTGCACCTGGGTGCCGTTGAAAACACCGACAGAAGCAAGGGAAGTCTAAGAAAGCAATTCTCATTTAAAGGATTTACAACAGCCTTGATCGAGACTTCCAATTAACACACATCCTATAGACTTATGCATCAGTTGTAAAATATGCCTCGTTCCAACATTGAGTTTACAACAGCCGACGGGGTCACCCTTCGGGGGTGGTTTTACGTCCCAGCAACAGATAATCCATCCAAGCTGCCCTGCTTGGTCCTCTGCCATGGCTTCTCAGCACTGAAAGAGATGGATCTTGACGCTTTCGCCGAACGCTTTACCAGCCGGCTCAGGATGGCCTGTGTGGTTTACGACAACCGAGGACTTGGGGACAGCGATACCGGACCAGGCCAGCCGAGACAGGAAATTGTTCCTGACCTCCAAGTCGCTGATATATCCGATGCCATTACCTTTGCCCAGTCTCGGAGTGAGGTTGATCCGGAGAGGATTGGCGTCTGGGGAAGCTCTTACAGTGGCGGGCATGTCCTCCGCGTTGGTGCTGTTGATCGACGCGTCAAGGTAGTTCTGTCTCAGGTCCCGTGTTTGAATGGATGGGACAACTTCAACAGGCTTGTGCGACCAGATTTTGCCGAGTTTATGGAAGGCGAATTCCAGAAGGGTTGGTCAACTTCTCTAACGGTCAGCCACACGCTACTCATCGCTAATACCCGTTCCTCTTGACAGACCGACTCGAACGAGCTACCGGAAACGCCCCCGTCACCGTCAAGGTGGTAGACGAGAACCCTCTAGCCCCCTCTGCGCTCCCCACGCCTGATAGCTACGACTTCTTTCAGAAGCTCTGGGCTCCCAAGTCAGCATGGAAGAATGAGGTCACGCTCAAGTCACTGGAGCTCTTCCGTGCGCACGACCCATCAGCGTGGATCCATCGCATTTCACCGACGCCACTGTTGATGACGGTCGCGGAGAACGATGTTTTGACGCCGACGGACCTAGCGCTGGAAGCCTACTCTCGGGCACGGGAACCGAAGCAACTCTCCATCTTGCCAGGGGGGCATTTTGACGCTTACACTGGAAACAACTTTGAGCGAAATGTGGCTCGGCAGATTAAGTTTCTCAAAGAGTATTTGGGAGTTGAAGATAACTAGCTTTATAACTTGCGCGAGTCGAGAAGTTCTTTGGATATCCGCAAGTGAGATCAATGCAAGTTTTAACGATGTTTAAAGCTATCTCCTTGAATTTCTCCTCAATTGCGTGTAAAAAAAAGAGTTCGTGAAAGTAAATGGCCTATCTATTCTCGAATGTCGTCCCATCCAAGCAAACCCACGTAACAAGGCCGATTGCAATAAGGGACATAGTGAAGCCAGACCTCTTCCCGAAGTCGATTCGTAAAATCGATGGAAGAATCATCACAGTCTTCAGATATTACCCTTAAGTATTTCCAATGCTCCATGCAGCCATCCCCTAGCTCGAGGTTGACTTTGAGGAACTTTCTGTCATTGGCGTAAAATGCGGTTTTGAGTTCCGGATTTTTGTATTCATGTTCAACGCTGTCCTTCTGAGGAGGAATTCCCTCTCGCCGTTTCAAGTTGTGGTCGATTATCCATACGTTGGCAAATAAGCCGGAGGAAGCGAGAGAGTACAACTTACTGAGCGCATGATCACTATGCTCGCCGATGCCCCAATCTATGTTGTACTCGATCCCCAGGTTGACAACACCATCAGAACCCCACGGCTTCTCAAGGAACATATAATAGAACATATAAAGTAGATAGTCCTCATCGCATTTCAATATGTCATCGAATTGCAAGACGATCAAGTCATTCTTAGGGTAAATTGTGATGTATGACGGGACACTACCAGAGAGGTAATGGGCAGTCGCTGACTCCAAGGGGCTCTGGCTAGACGCGTCGTTGGAACCGTGGACCTTTCTCATTATAGATCTGGACTCTTGGCAGACCGTCCATAGTGAGCTATCAATCAGATATGTGGATATGTCATGGTCGCTTGAGCCGTCGGTGCTGTCTGGATATTTGTTCCGCACTGGAAGTGCAAGCCGACCCGGGCACACTGGATCGCGCTGGCAGACCCTGCGGAAATCATGCTCGAGTGTGAAGCCATGAATGTCTACCGCGTGTCCAGGATTGTCCAGTTCCGGATGGTACACTCGGAAGATGTGAACGCCCGGCTTGTCTGGGCGTATCGCCATCTTCCAGATTTGTTCCCGAAGCTCCAGAGGGAGTTGTGAGAAGAGGGGGAATGTACATTCCTCCATGATCTTCAATAGTGGTTGTCAATGCTGTTCGAGAGAAGGAGTGCTGGGTAGAAAGGTTGGGCAAATGTTGACGAGTCAAGAGGATTCTATTGGGGGAGATGGTGGAAATATATACGTCATCTCCATTTGAACGAAATAGAAAGTTTGCATTGAGTGACTCACAATCTAAGTCAGAAAATGTGGTTTATGGTTTGTGTGCTTAAACTTTCGTGAATGTTCAAATGTGCTTGATTGGATCTGGGTGTATTGTTTGCCGTAACTAATGAACTTTATCGATGTCTACATGGAAGTGGTGGCACCACTTGATTTGGCAAACCAAATACATCCTTTACAAGCTCCTCCACTCGCCAAGACAAATGTCCAACCACTTTTCCCAACATCAAAGACGATCCCATCCAAGAAGCCCCAAGATCGTTCCTGAACCTCGCGCTGTCGAGTCCAATCGCTGATCATACCAGTCTTGCAGTCGGTCTGCAAAGTATAACGAGGACTTGCGATGCTCTCCATCTGCAACAGGGTTGATGTATTACCAGTGAGCCAGGCGCTCTCCCCCCTTCTCGAGACCAGTGCTAGAGAACTTTCTGTCTGCTGCATAAAAAGAAACATTCTCACATGACAAGAATTCTCGACCACGCTTTTCATCGCAAGGAGGAGCATCTGTCTTTCGTCTAAGGTTGTGGTCGATTATGCAAACGCGCGTTCGATCGAAAATCTGACCGAACATAAAGATCTTGTAGAATGCATCGGCTTCAGAGGCGTCAATGATCCTTTCTTCTTCTTTGTGAAGATCAATGCCCCAATCAGGTCTGTACTTGATGCCGATGTTCCGCAAGTCATCCAAGCGGACCTCTGTCTCAGCATCCCAATCTTCAAAGTCGAGGCTGTCGAGCTGTAGGATGACTAGGTCTTCATAGTAACGGATTGTGATATATAAGGGAGCACCGCCAGAGATGTAGCAATCCTTACACGACCGTCCGTCAGAATAGCCCGAGCGCGGAAAGTCCTTCTGCATCATGAGTCTTGATTCATGGCAAGCTGTCCATAAGCCGGCATCGATTAAGTATAACGATATATTGGAATCGCTGCCATTGTTGATACCTTCAACATATTTGTTCCACAACGGAATAGCCATCCCATCATCGGATTGTGGATGTGGTCGGTATGGATAGCGACGTCAGGAGAAACGGATTGTGTCTTGTGGGCGATCTGGGACATCCGATCCAGGAACATACACGCGTAGAATGTATGCCGCTGGTAGATCTGGCCGAATCGCATCTTTCCAAATTTGCAACCTAAGCTCCGTTGGAAGAGCTGAGAATAAGTAGAATACTGATGCCATGTTGGAAAGGGGGGGATGATAAGCGAAAAAACTCTGGAACTAGGCACGTGCTATTATGTTCGGGGTTTGTGAATGGTCGAGGACTCGAGATGTAAGAAGGGCGATATGGCCTGGGTAGATTAAGGAAAGTCAGAGGGCACTACATAAATAATACAGTGATTAGGGTTTGAGGCAGGATGACACAAGTGTCATGCGAAACTGAATATGGAAGTATGACTGGACTTACTTTTTTCTCATAGCCTCTCCTTGGCCTGTGTGGTGGATTGGACGAATTAGAGTTTGTTACAGCTATGGGAACGACTGCCACCTATCAGGTTAAGCTTTAAGCTGCGAACACAGTTGATGAATGAGAACACGATATTTCTTTTTAATAATATAAGCGTTTACTCAGAAACTTTCATGATGAGTTTCTTACAACGAAGCTTGCATCTAAAATCAAAGGCTACCACCTGCTTCATGTTGATATGAAGAGCTAAGTCCCCAACAGTGCACAAGTGAGACGCGTGGGAAATAAAGGCCTCCAGTTCTGGAAATTCAAGTATGTCATTTATTGAAAACATTCTTTTGCCTTTTGCGTCTATCTTAAGCCTCAATACTTATCCCACCCAAGAAGATATATGCCAGGGTTGAATAATGCTTCAGGCTCTTCTGCTCTCGTCTGCTCGTAATAACTATGCAACGATTCTGCAAAGTAGAGTGAGGACTTGCGGTATTCTCCATCCGGAACTGGTTCAATATACTCCCAGTACTTTCGAGAATCTTCATCCAGGAAGTCCACCTCCATAAGCCTCCTGTCGCCTGCATAGAAGCCTTGCCTCTTGTAAGGAGGAGCGTTTGATTTTCGCTTTAGGTTGTAATCGACGAGCCATATGCATGGCCAACTTGCATTTGAGCTTAGGGATGCAATCTGGTCAAACGCTAGACATTCTCCGCGATTATGGTCTTCCTCATAAAGTTGCGGCCCCCATTCTGATTGGTATTCAAAGCCAATATGCGCAAAATCGTTGCAAAGTGCCTCATCTATGCAGTGTATGGTGAAGTCTGTACTGTCGGGTCGGAGGAGAAACAGGTCAATTTGTGGCCGGACTGTGAAATAGGACGGTGCACCTTCAAAGAGATAGTAACCCACCATACACTCGTGGGCGTACTTTTTGTCCCACCGGGGAACATTTGTGACTGCTAGAAAAGCTTTTTTCATCATAGACCTTGACTCATGGCAGGCAGTCCATAGTCCAGTATCAATCAGATATGTTGATACGCTATTAGCGCTAGGTTTATTGGCACAAGTGAGGCCATTTTCTGGCCGAGGCAAGGCTAGACCCAGTTCATCGCGACTGCGACCGCAAAACCTATACCCATCGGTCGAGAAGTGGATGGCATCTTCCGGCAAGGTCTGGTGGTCGTGGAAAGTACCGTAAACTCGGAATATGTGAACTCCTGGCTTGTTCGGACGAATAGCTAGGTTCCAGATCTCTTCCCTAAGCTCTGTCGGAAGAGCAGAGAAGAGAGTGAATTCAGTCGGCATGATTAACAGTGCTCGGGTGCGGTATGTAGGAGGATAGGTTGGATGAGCGCCAGGGGAATAGGGAGGGAGGACTTCAGTTGTGTGACGAAAGAAGTAGAAACAGTGTCAGCGAAAAAGGCCCAGACAAGGGATATATATACTGCCGAATAATCATAATTTACGAACACTAAACCTTATGTGTCATCAGGAGTGATCTGAGTTATATCCAAGTACCTTGTGTCGTGTATCAGACGGATAGAGTTTGTTACATAAAGTCACTAACTGTGTACACGTGATGCCGATTGGAAAGCATAAATCCATTCAGGCCGAACCAAGGCGTGTAAAGTGCGTCAGGATTTTTAATTCCCATTTCATCAAAAGCCTCTACCATACGCTCTGCAAAATAGAAAGATGACTTGCGGTAATCTCCGTCTGGAACTGTGTTGATGTACTCCCAGTGTTCCCGTTCGTTTTCATGGTCCAAATACACCTCAACAAGCCTCCTATCCCGAGCGTAGTAGCAACTAAGCTCTCCAGCTTTAGGCCTATGAGGAGCATCTGCCTTGAGTTTGAGATTATAATCCACCAGATACACACCTATGACATCAACCTGGCAACCCAGAATTGTAAATAAACTTGTGGCTAAACAAAGTTCGCCACCTTGTTCCTCGGCATAAAGTTGCGATCCCCATTCGGGCCTATACTCAATGCCGAATACCAGATCAGTTCTACTAAATGCTCCACAAATTTCCTCTAAGTCAAATCCCTCGCAGTCCGGTCGTAAGATAAAGAGGTTATGTCCTTGGTTTGTAAGCGTGACATAGAAGGGGGCACTACCAGATAGATAGTACCCAATCGAGGCATGGCCATGTTCCTTGACTGAGGCAAAGGCCTCCTTCACCTTCAACTTCGATTCGTGGCAAGTATCCCACAGCCCCAGATCATAAATCTGTGTTGATATATCACTCATTCTCTCCCCATTGACATTGACGAAGTCTTTGTCGCGCAACGGTATACCTAGAGCCAAGGGGTGCAGTCTGTAGGATCTGTTGTCCGGCACGTCCTCGAGCCGGATCGAATGTTCTTGGGAAGCATCGAATACTCGGAAGACGCGAACTCCTGCGGGCTTCGGGCGGACAGTAATAGCTGATTTCCAAATCTCTTGTCTAAGCTCAGTTGGGAGAGCAGAGAAGAGATGGAACTCAGTCGGCATGATTGAGGATTTTCGGTTCGTAAAGGTGAAGAGATTAGATAAGTCCTTGTGTGACAGACGATCTGTGATTCTGTGAAGGTGGGGGAATCCTTCTATGTGATGAAAGAATGGGAAATGCTATTGTCCAAAACAGCCGGAAGGGGAGAAGTATATATACACAAACAAATGATTAAAACTCTGGAGGGTACTCCACTTGAGTCATCATGGACATTATACGTGGGGACTGCACGGAAATGTAAAAGAAACAAAGCTCTCACCCAAAATGAGTTTATTGGACAAGGTCTGTTGATTTATAGTGAAAGCTTATGACGTCTCAACGAGACATATTAAGCCAACACACAGAAAAATCCAAATTGACTTCAGCTTTTCGAAGGCAAAATGCACAACATAGTTTTGATCTTGGCACACACGCCACTCAGCACGATCTGTATACTAAAAGTTCTGCGCAAATGCAATAAGCATCCAATGGCAGGTCTGAACTGCAAATAGCACAATAAACCCATAATTTACACATTTCGATCCAGGCACTGCGCTGAGATTCCAACAATACATGAGTTGAATGGGCAACTACCAAACGAATAACACTTTCTTAGCCTTAGAAGTCACTGCCCTACATAACATGTGCAATATCCATCCTTCTGGTCTTAAACTGGTCTTTGCGAAGTGATTTCTTTTGCCTCAACTGGCTCACATGAGAAACTGATTGGCGACAATTGAATCCATTTAGATTTAGTGATTTGTGAGTCGGTTCTGTTCTATGCACCTTGGTCTATTCTTAGCCAACATCATGAATTTTCAAGATCCTCCCATCCAAGAAGTCCGATTCGATCTTCAAGACAGCGCCCATGATTGATTGCCGTGTGCCCAGGGGATGCCCATAAATGGTTTGCCAGTTCGTTTGCGAGGCATGCATAGTAGATAGATGACGCTTGAAAACTCCCACCTGCCACTGGATTCATATACTCCCATTCCATCAAGTTATCTTCCCCTTTATCGAGAGGAACGGGTACGAACTTCCTATTGCTCGCGTAGAATTCTATTGTGTCGCTGTCTTGAGACGAAGCGGCGCCTCTCTTCCGCTTCAAGTTTGTGTCAACCAACCACAGGCGTCGTTTCAGCGAGAATAAACACAGAAAGTCGATGGCAAGTGTCACATCGCGCCAAGCCCTGGGGGTGCCATTGTCCCGGATGCTTTCATACTCTATACCAATTTCCCGGCAAGACTCCACGGGGCAGGGAGAAGATTTTGGAGTGCCGGGAAACCTTTCAATAGGACCCCAGTTGGTATCGAAGAAACTTTCAAAATCTAGGATGAAAAGGTCCGAGCCTGGCCAGACAGACAAGTAGAAGGGGTTGCTGCCTGAGCAATAGCTCACTCTCCCGCGTTCGGCCAGTCCCCAGGGATTGTTTAAGGGATTAGCGAAGTGCTTCCGAATAACACGCCTCGATTCCTTGCAAGCGGTCCACAGCCCGCAATCAATCATATAGGTCGAGATAATATTGTCTGGAGATCCCTCGAGGCCCTTGTAACACTTGGTTCTCAGGGGAGCGCCAAAATACCAGGGTCTGTTGTGTTTGCCTGAGCTTAGCGAAACGTTGGCCGAAAAGGAAGGCTTCATGCTTCTTCCATGTATATTCACGATATACTTCCTCAGCGAGGTAGGTCGAATATCCTCATATAAGGGGGACTTATGTACCTGGAAGATTTGGACTCCACGGTGATTTGACCGAATGGCAAAATACCAGATCTCCTCCCTTAGTTCTCGCGGCAGGAGAGGGAATTTGTGAAAAGTAGTAGCCATAATAGCGAGCGAAGTTCGGAGGTGGTAACGAACACGAGGAGGTCGTACATAGGAAGTGATGAGATAGATTCGGTGTCAAGGTTAAGTAGAAAGGAGGAGACAAGGGAGGGATCCGGACGAAGGGGAGATTTATATGATTCAAGGGCATGGAGGCTTATGTCAATAGGCTTTCGTGTAAAATTAAAATTTTGTGTTATATAATGTTTCTACAATACCGACCACTCGACTGGGGTGAGAGACAAAGTTTCAAAGTATGCGAACGTAGCATACATCGATCGATATGTGGATAAGCAGTCTAAGTTGTGAGTTAGATATCTGTAGTTGAGACTTGTGATAAGAGCTTAAATCAGCAAAGAAAACTCAGTCCCGCAGTTCATGATTGGGGTGATCGCTGGATTTGAGTTTCTCTGTGGACTCAGTATACGCGTGACAGCAGCTTTCATAGAGTCGTAACCCGGTTCAATATGGCCCTTGAGAATGCTCCGTCAGCCGTGACCCGTGCGTTTCCAAAGGCTAAGTTCTGTCTGCCAGAATAAGCTCTTAGCCACAAGTCTCAACTGCAAATGACAATTCTAGATACTTAGACATTATACCATAATGACTGACCAATTGCTACAGCGTAAAGGTGATAAGAGGAAAACCTAGATGATGACTCTTTAAAGGGCCGGCCTTGGAGGCATAGACCAACTCGACGCACTTGGGCTCATTGCCGACAAAGTGTATTTACTAAATAAGCTCAATGAACAGTAGCCCCTCACGGCCCATGTCCTGGAAGTTAATGTTTGTTTTTTCTGTGCAGAAGTATCCCACTCTCATGTATCGAGCCCGTGTACCCTCTGCCTGGCTTGACGTGCTGGAGACCGCTCGAACCAGTATTCCATGTATTTGCGATGTTTTAGTGGGCAGACCAAATATGTGCTTACCGAACTCGAGGACAGGTAAACATCTTATCTCTCTCTGCTCATGGTACTCCAGTGTATCGTAAACGCAGCCTAATGGCGAAGGACTAAACGCCTGGAGCTGGCAGGATAGCCTCAGCGTGGCATTATGGGCCATGCCGTTGACCATGTGTGTAGCTTGAACCTCCAGATCTGATATCAGGGATTTTATATAATCCCATGAGTCAGAACCGCTGCTGCCATCGACTGTGAAGCTAATCCTTGAGCCGGACAAGAAAGCTGGGCCGATTTTCTGCAGACGGTGCGAGATCTTGCCGTCCACCGATGCCCAAGACCATGAGGGAACAGACCGGCCAGACGGTCGCCTTTTGACTCCAGGTTCCACCACCCATAGGAGATTGAAAGGTAAGTCTCTTCCCAGAGCCCGGAAGCGTACTTGAAGCCCGTACTCTGCTGAATGAAGTATGCTACACCGGCAATAGCCATCATCTTGTCGCTGTCATTAGTAAGGTTGCGGATCGAGTAGCTCGTCACCATCTCATATCACCTCAGGTGGAACCCTGCTTTCTCCTTCATATCTTGTCCCCTGAAAGACCAAAGAAAGCTAAATGCCCCTCGAGTGCTTAGTCGTGCGGCGTTGGTCCTCATGGAGGACATTTGTACATCGTAGAGTTGTTTCCACTCGGCCCATAGTTCATACTTAGGGTTGGCGTGCCAGCTTTCCCCAACTGTGTTATCAGATGGGCGTGTGGAAAGCCTTGTAGAAGATCCGGTATATTGTACGGTTGTACTGCTACAGAGCTGCTTGGGTGGTTCACGGCCTGGATGAGGGACTTTCGGTACGTTCAGAGTCCCATCTTGGGTAAAGTGGGTAATCAGTGGATATTCTTCTTCCCGATGACACTCAGAGGTAGTCAATGTGTTGCACTCAAACATCAAAAGACCTGAACAGAAGTGCAGAATCCTGCTAGCGAGGAACCTTTCTTGAAAGGTCCAACCTCTTGTAGCCAGGAACGAACGATCTACCTTTTCCCCAAAATGCTGGACCAAATCAGGATACTTGATCGGCGAGCGGACAACGAGTGCAGATGTCGTGTTACTGCATAGAACGCAGTCGTAGGGAAAGAGATCCTTGGGTCTGTAGTAACCACCATCTGAGTTCTTGGATGCAGTCGCGGATATCACAACCTTGGCTCTTGCATAAACAAGACCCATATCGCCAGACTCCTCTTCCCATTCCTCGGTTCGTTGCATGATGCAGAGCGAGTCGATCCAGAGATATTTGATCCCCATTCTGTACGTTATGTCAACTGCGTCTCGAAAACTCGGATCCAGGGTCTCTATCCGAATCGTTTTCATCGTTTCTTCATTTTCCTTCCTAAGCTCCGACTTGACCGTCGTTCCCCAGCAGTGACTAAATGCAGCATACTCAACGGCACGCTCTGATTTAAGAGTTTCGCTCAATACCAGTTGTATGACCCCTTGTCCCCTGGCTTGCACATCGATGAGTCGCTTGGGAAAGTATCGCTGACTGGTAGATCGAATGAAGTGGTTGCGGCAATTGTGATGTTCACGTTCGCACTTGTCAACTATTTCTCGTGCCCAAAGAAAGCTAGCCTCGGCGCCAGTCGTATTGGACTGCCAGCAATTATGCTTAAAGGGTGCTAGAGGACTGAGTAAGTCATGTACACGCTTCACAACACGCGCCAGACGTACCATAGCTGGCATCTTGGATCTTTAGCCATGGGAATAGACTGGATCTCTTCTCGTACAGACGAATCCGAAGCGATTGCCAACGACCAAAGTCTCTAGTTGCCGAGACTTGGACTGAGAGATTCCTGGCTTTGACGCCTCGTTCACAGTCACCAGAACTGAATGATCTAGGGACTGCAGGAAGTAGCGGTGTAGTGACGTCTTGTTCCTGGGCGGTAGACTCTCCCGGGGATGCTCTAGATACTGGATTTGTCTGAGAGCCAAATGAGGAAAACCAGAGGAGGCTACATAGATGGCAGCCTTCGGAGGACTGCTGGAGCTGATCTTTAGTATAAAACTCGTATTCTTCCTTCGATCGCGTCAATTTCCAACGGGTGCCCCGGAGAATGGAGGACTGGTCAACTATGTTGCTACATCTTCCACACAATCTGCAACATTTTCCCTGTGGCATTTCCAACCGCGACGCGTAAAGTGGCGGCCTTTGGGCACAGAACAATGAGAGAAACCAGGGCCCGAATCCGGTACATAGGTAAGGGAGCGCTATGATCAGTCGGTAGAGTGATACAAGTGCAAACAATGGCGATAGAAGGATGCAAAAGGCGAAAGCAATGAGGTGAAAACTTGCTAAGAGGCTGACGATTGAGAAGATCACACAGGCGATGGTCACAAAGGCGATAGGCGGTTGGCTATTGACCCATAAGTTGAGGAAGTACACCGACGGTGTCCAAACCAAGCCAACAGCAAAGACCTTAAGCAAGTCCAAGGGGTTGTGGTTGTTGGACGCCATCGTGATGTCTAGTTCCTCCAAAGGAAGATAAAAGCTGATGAACGGGACAAAAGTTCAGCTTGTCGGGCTCAGCTCGACAGATTCATGAGCGGGGTTGGGTTGATATGATTGGGTTGGTTGCCCAAGAGGCTCACGCCCTGCTTACTGTATCTGTGCGTTGCCCTTCAACGTGATCTTGTCGCTGTATACGGCTGATAGGTCGGTACTGGCCAACGAGAGAGTAGATGTCCATGTTACCTGACACCTCGGATGCCATCAAAACGAAGCAAGTTCTTAGCCCAGGATCGATGAAAGATAATTTTATTGACAAGGTCGGTTATTTAGATGCTATATGCTCACTCAGTTCAGAGATATTGCCTCACTATCACTTCCAGACCTCGTATCTGACCTCTTCACAATATCAAATGCTTTGGACAAGCGAAGCCTGAAGCCCTTCTCAACGCCGACTAAATATTTGGTTAGTCTTTCTTGATTCAAGATACCTTGTAGATTGACAACTCACGAATTGCCAAATGGGCATATTTGGATATTACCGGCGCCCAGATCAGTACAGCCACCAACTGTCCAACACTCCAAGTCCCGGTCTCCCCTCTCAGCAATAAGTTCAGCAACGGTGCCCGAATCACTGCCAGTCCGAAGCAGATACAAGCAAGAGCACCAGCTTCAGAAATATGTATTGCAATAAGAGAAGCCTTTACAAAAGTCCATTTGATCCATTCCCATGATTCAACTAGCCGTTTTGATGACTTATCCTTTTTGAGAAACGATGTGGGAGAGTTGCACAGACTCCGGATCTTGTCCCACCATAGAATAGCAAGTAATCCGAGGAATGCATATATGCTTCCCGCTGGAAAGACATACCAGTATAGACCCTCTCGCTCTTCCACACAAAACGTTCGAAGGGAAGGATGACCGCCGCATTCTTGGAGTGTATTCTGCCCTTGAAACATCTTGTATATCCGATCTGGGTCTGGATTTGAAGCTGTATCTGCTGCAACACCTGCAAGGACTAACGCAAGTGTCGAGAGGAGAAGATAGTACATTGAGTCGAGCTCAGCTCTTCGGAGCGAGATCTGACCCAGAATTATGGGCCAGGCGCCCATGCCTGCTAAGAACTGAACACTATCACGATTCCAAAGAAGACTCTGCCAGTTCTCTGCACCAGTGAAAATCGCTGACCTGGAACTGGCGTTTATCAGGGCTATTTCAATTGCAACGACGAAGAAGCATTGTGCTTCGTGAAGCTCCGCGAGAAAGGTGCTCGTTGCGTGAGCAAGATTCGTGCGCTCAAGGCGTTCAAGACCTGAAATACGATGGGTCAAGAGATTGCGTCCAGGGGTTCCTTTTCGAAATAGGTGAGTGAAAATTGATGTTGCAGTGTTGATGAACTTGTTGACCTTCAGAAGTAGGAAGAATAACCACGCAAAGACCACCATGGCTGTTTGGGTTATGTATGTTATTAGTACCTGTAAAGTGATAAGCATGGGTCACCGTCGCTGAAGTCACAAGCTTACTCCAGGTCCAGCAATATCGATGTTGATATCGCTCTCCAGTCCATCGCACAACGGCGCAAGAGCCTCGTACACTTTGATCCACTGGATAGTCTCACTTTGAAAATACCCCGTGCTAAGCTGGCCAATGGAGCACTCCCCCATGCTAGTATCGCGGCAACTTGCAGCAGCACACTCATAAGTCAGATTTAGAACCGCCTTTCCGTCAAAGTCGGTCGCATTGGCAATGCCAAAAGACATCAAAGCGCTCGATATCTGCTCTCTTGATGTCCCGTTTCCTCCCCTGCCTTCATCAAGTGTAGAGAATGTCGAGTTTGCGAGAGTCAAAGATGTGAGAGACAGGCATTGCCACAGAGTCTTCCAAGAGGCGAATAAATCATCCGAGCTGGTGCATACGACTGAACAGTTCTTTTCTGAGGAATCGTGCCCGGAACAAACGTCGCGTACCAAAGTTACTGGCTCCACCGCAGCCACGTCGACTCCTTTATCAAGCCTTGTAAAGAGATCCCACGGTTCGTGGAGAGTTTCCCAGAGAATTGTGCTCGTGTCGGGGCGCGTCACAGCATCTCGCGTAAGCTCATCTAGCCATCCTCCTTTGACAACCCTCACTATCCCATGATCCATCACGATGGGTATATCGTGGGGAGAGGCTGGAAATGTTATTGTTTTTGGTTTTCTGGCATAAGTTCAATTGATATTTATATCGTTCTTTGATCAATATGAGAGATTTTTGTGATCCTGTTTCATCTGATGGTATCTCTCACGTGTCCTGTGAAGACCCCTGTCAATGAACCTAGCAACATTAATTCGACAGCCAGGATCCGTGTCCAGATGCATCTCAAGATCTGACAATTTATAACTCGAAAAGAAAAGAAACGAAAAAAAAATAAAGCAATTTTCATACATAAAATCATACTCTGCAACAATTTGTTCGACATCAAACGTACCCCAAGAACGTTTCTGCCCTAGCCCAGATGCTCATTCCTTTACAAGGACGTAAGCCGCCTTTGATTCATCCCATCGAACAACGCCCCGAGAACTCCATGTCAGTAACTGCTCCTGATCCTTAATGACTGGCAGTGTCACCTCATGATTCCCCATAGATATCCAAGACAAAGAAGATCTAGTGCCCCACAAATTCCCTTGCCTCTGCTTCATTTTGTCCTGCCACTTTTGGGTTCGACGAAGCTCTCTCACTCTGAGTTCTAACTGAGCATATGAAACGGGGCCATGCAAGAGCATCAAGTCATTGATCCTTTCTCTTGCCATCTTTTCCAAGAAATATTTAGTAGGGAATACTGGCAACGCAGCGGTGTTGACAGGGTAATGGCGATCGTCGTCGAAGATTGGCCATGCCCGCTGTTGGAATATCTTGTACTGTATTGGGCCGCCATGATCGAGATGTATCTTTCCCCCAAGGTATTTCCACCATAATTGGTCATCAGAAACTAGACTACTACCCGAGTATCTGTGATCAGTATGGTGACTCAGACCGCGGAAGCCTCCCCATGGCATTCCTCTTCCAAATAAATCTTCTGAAGTTATGTCCATTCTGAAGCTACACAGCTTTTCAACAAAGCTTTTCAGAGTTGGAGTATATTGTGGCTTTGCTATGGCAAAACGAATCATCGTGAAGATTAAAGAGAAACCGTACTGAGCCATAGACTCAATAGCGGACCGCCTTTCTTCTCCTTCGATGCCAACGTCCTTGCCATACTCGAACGGATCCACCAAGACATTGTCAGGGAATAGAAGCCCAGTTTCTGACGGTGTATCGGCTATTGGCAGCCAGGCATCAGCACATTGGGCAAAGACGGCGCCATATAGTGACGATGTATACACCCAAACACAGCGGATCGCCTCCTCGTCTCGTCTGCTGACTCTAAAGCCCACATAACTCATAAGTCGGCGTTTTGTGAAACTATCGCTCTCGAAGCTCGCAGTCCTCTGAACTAGAGACCCCAGCTCAACTCGTAAGAATGCCCTCAACAAGCGCCGTCTTTCACATTCCGAAAGGTTACAGGAGTCAAATCTCCTTGCCACCTTTTGTCCTTTGAACACGAGATGGCTCTGGCTGTAGGTAGGCTGAGGGAGACAAATGTATTCCCGAGGCTGGAAGTCCGCAGTCGCCTTTGTGATGTAGACTTCGACAAAAACCATCAGAAGGCTATGCAGTTTGTCAAGCTGGTCCAAGAGAAGGGTGTCGTGGGTCATCAAAGGATTTGGAAGCTTATGACAATCCCAATGCAGTAAATGCGCATCGAAGCAGAGCTTGGACTTTCGGGCCTTTCGGAGAGATGGGTAAAAGATAATTGCCATAGCATCTTGAATCATCTGGTCGTCAAAGTCGCGCTCAAGTAAATGTCGTATTATTGTGCTTTTGTATCCAAGGTATTGCTCGAGCATTATTGGAGAGGCTTGGATGACGCTCGAGATAGTGGCCTTGGATGGAAGGCATGAGAATATTTGCAGACGCAGTTCAGCGGGGATTCTGCTGAAGGGATCCATGATGGTTGTGATGTCGCTTTCGTAGATCAAGCGCTGAATCGAGGAGTGTTTGTGGGGTGAAACTGTTCAATCTTGCGGTTCAAGGTAGAAGAATGAGTGTATTCCGTGGGAAAAGAAGAAATTCCGGTAGAGGAATGCTCTTACTTATACACATTACTCACTTTGCCACGGATTAGATTAACTCTGAAATGGTGTTCCGTGTAAAGGCTATCTGGACATTGGACTCGAAATTCGCGAAAAGGATATGTTTGACTGGTAGCCTAGACTTTATAATTTACAAGGCAAAGCTTCTGAGTTTAACATTCTGGATATGCGTCATTCTGTTTGCTTACTTCATGCCTATCACTATCTTTAATTGGGAGACTCATATTGCCTTCCAAAGGCTGAAGTTAGTTAGGGTTTTTCAGTGTGTTGGCTTGATATGTCTCGTTGAGACGTCATAAACTTTAAGTATCAATTAATTATCTTTGCTCGGGCTACGTTCATATTTTCTTCCAAAAGCTTGAGTTAGTTGACTCTCTATAGTGTGTTGACTTGACATATCACATGGAGCTATCATGAGCTTCAACTGTCAGTTAATTAGCACATTGATGTTAGGTCTAGACAGCCTTGTAACGCGATGAATGTTTCACACCATCGGACCTTATGATATCGCTGACTGGTTGGGGTATTATGTATTATGTATATGGTGTATAGCTAAAGAATGTATGTGAATATCTCAAGATCGTCTGCTGCTAGACATAGAAGGGTTACGGCTAACTTCCTCGACAGTCATCTGCTTAGGATGTCCAGTATTTGAAGTCAAAGGCAGCTCGTCCCCCGACTCTGTTCCCTCTCTAAATGGATTCTTCTGAGGCTTCGTCTCGACAGTGACCTCAAACTCTGTCCGGCGATGAATACCAGGTCCACCGTTATGTCTACCTATGGCACCAGACAAATCCTCATCGGAATCGCCAGCTACAACCTTTGATCGATGTGTCAACTGGACGTTGTTGCCCTGAGTCCATGGTGCATCGTTGGTGCGCTGGTTGTTGCTTTGGTGGTGGCCGGAGTGCGACATGGAAGGGTAGTAGTCGTCGGCGTTCTCGCCCTTTGCGAGGCGGGTAATCAGCTTGGCCATGGACATTTCAATGTTGAGCTTGACCATATAGGCGACGGGGTGGAATTGGATGTAGACGACCTGGTTGGGAAGCGACATGAGACCGATGAGCATGCCCTGGCAAGAATTAGCACGGGTTGTGATCCAGGAGAGAATGGCGAGATACTTACGTCCATGAGGATCGAAATGATCATGAGCTTCGCGTTGAAGCCAACAAGAGGCTCATACTTCTTCAAGCGATGCTGTTCGACGAGTCGCTTCTTGACGGTTCGAAGGAAGTACCAGTTGAGACCAGCATCGACGAGAAGGATAAGAACCTTGGACACACGATCCCAGACTTCATTGATGCGAACAAATCTGCATTGGTCAGTACTATCCTAGTCGAGTCTTCGATAATGACTTACGTTTGGCTGGCGGGAGGAACAGTATGAGCAGGAATCCAGATAACGAAGACGGCAATGTTGATGAGAGTGATGGTAATGGCGGTTCCCCATTTCAACTTGAAGATAGTCGATCGATGTTCGGCGATGATAGAGATTCGGTTGACGATAATTTGCATAAGAAGCTGAACCTCAAAGACCCAGAAGAAAAGAATAAAGAACAAGACCGGTACACTAGGCACTGTTAGCACGCCACTTTCGACACTGGCTGAGTGGCTGTCTTACGTCGGTCCGATGATCCTATCCAAGAAAATCCATCCGATGATAGCGATGATAATATTTGCCAGAATCTCTCCCCAGAGCATGTAAATGTAAGTACTTCGCAGCGGGTTTCGATTCCGTCGAGTCTGCTTCCACGCCTCCCAAACAGTAAGTAGTCCAAAGCCGAGGGTGAACCCCATAGCAATGGAAGCGATCTTGATGTCACTCGTAGTCGCCGACATGATGTATAAAAGGAGTGATACAAAAAAGGCAAAGAGGAATAAAGGATCGGCCGGGGGAAAGAGAGTGAAAAGGGACTGAATCTGGGGAGCCAGGGGGTTTATAGGTACATGCAAACACTATCAAAACCACGCTTTGGGAGGTGGAGGTAAGCGTGAAGCTGGAGATATTAGTGCCGCCGGGACGAGACTCCAGGAACGGTCTGGCGTGGCGTGGCGAAACGATGTTCTCTAGCCAAGTCTCTGGATGAATCGCATCTGCGCTTTGACCTTCGCTTTGACACTTGAACTCTTGTGGACAATTGGACTGTCTGATTTGATGGGAGAATATGCTGGTCGCATAGCTTAAGCATATCCCTGCCGTTACCCGAGGGTCTGGTCCCAGATGCATGGTATGATCGTCTCTCGGTACGCATGATCTACAGGGATGAGCATCACATCACGCATTGTATTTCCGCACTTTAATTATGTAACCGAGCTCCAATACGGGAGAGTTACCAATGGCTCCGGGCTACATTTCCCCTTAGGTCACCAAGCCTCGGTTTTCCCCTCTCGCGATGTCATCACAGACTTTTTGTGCTCCCGCTAAAATGGCACTTGACTCAGGGGGGACGCCACTAGAATCAGCGCCACAGGAGCGCAGCGTATCAAATTTCGGCACTTGGGAATCCTTTGAGATCAAGTTCCGTTGTGCCAAGTTGCTGGGCTTCCGCTTTTGTCAACGCCACTTGGAGTTCTTTTGGATAGCGGAATGAACCGTTGTTCTTTGCTGAAACGTTAGATGAAGTTAATATCGAACAAGCTCATTCGTTGTCAAAGTTTGCCGACACTTGTTTAGTGTTGGGACAGAGACATCTTCTTGACACATTCTACCGTGGAAATTCCGCCGTTAGTTTTGCTCCGTGCTCCGGGCCGAATGTGCATGATCTCTATTGAATTGAAATGGGCCACGGAAATAAAAAAGATTATTGGGATGAAATGGGCCGCCGAAAATGGAGACATTATGAGACGAACTCCAATTTGCGCCTGTCCGAGCGAGGTAACTCGGAATAATTCCTCCTCTCTCAACATTCCAAGAAACCGGATATAACTCCGGCATTTAACGCTCAGAAACGATGAATATCTCGCAGTAGGTATTACCATCGAGATGATCATCTGCTGGTAGATCCTAAAACATGACTCAATTCAATGCGTGGCCCTGTCTATAGTAGCACACGATAGTAAAAATGCAGAGCCTCAGAGTCAGTAGGGGCAGATCGTCAGCGCTATGTTAGTCATGAGTGGACCGGGGTAACAGCGCTGGTGGAACAGATCAATTTTTGAGATCCATCGCCCACGTGGATCGTCAGTGCGTTCCTTGTTCGAGGTGGACTTGGTGATACCCTACACGTCACTTATCTTTCGGTTATCTTTTACCTGAATCTTTCTTTAACAGACTGAGAGTTGAGTCAATCAGTCTGGATGCACTTGATCGTCGGCTTCACATATTCTTGGCAGTCGCGCAAGCCTGCTTGGCTACCTAGCCATCGGCCAAGTTGATTATACTGATTTTTTTGGCATGACGCATTTTTGTAATTTGTGTCTAGGGCGTGAATGCAAATTGAAACGTTCATATGTGCAACTCGTCGCGTTTTTCGAAACAGAAGAACGAAGAAACGCTTCATATCATCTCGATCCTCGATGAACACATCAGACCATGACACACGCTCTATACTCCCTTATCGCCCCCCTACCATATCACGCAAATCTTAACATGTCTGCCACCACACCGGACTAGTGACCCCGAAGATCTGCTTCGCATTTCTCCCATGTATTGCTTGTACCAGGAGGCGACAAAAGTCGCCATGTAAGGACAACAGTCTCCAAGTCTTGTATAATGGTAGTTCGTTCCTCCTCCCTAGTAATTTTCAACTGTTGTATAAGGTGAATTCGTTTCTCCCATAATGCGTGATAGTCGCTTTCAAATATCGCAGCACTAGCGACTCTATCAAGCCTCTCCTTTTTCATATCTAGCCCTGATATCCAGTGCCTTCTCTTCTAGATCATTGCATGTGAGGAAAAAGATCAAATCCCGATAGATGGCACGAAAACCATACTTGAAGATGTTGAGTGTATTCGTACGACTCCACATACTTGCACCAAAAGCATTATGAAATATGCGAAAGGGGGTAAGCATGTGAAAGGCATGACTGGAAACTCGTGTTGATGTGTACGCGTGGCCGTTGGTCTCAAGAAAAGATGACCCGTCTATTGTAAGGACGGCCATGCACAGGAAATGTTCTATTGTGTCTTCTCTGATGAGCCATTCACGCATCACGAGCTGTATCAGTCGATGCATAGAAATGCTGTTGTCTGCTCCACTCGACACGAAGGAGAAGGCTTTGAGAAGCCCAATGGCCCTAAGACGCTCCAAAGTCTTTTCCTGGTCGTAAAAGAGCGATAGATAAGTGACCAAGAAGTCCTCGGGTATATGTTGATGATCAAACATAGACATAATTGATAGTAAGTCGCTTGCTAATTTGTTCTGGCGTCTGATTTGTCGAAATGAAATTGCCCAAGTTTTTGTAACAGTTCGAAGTGAGTCTGGATACCTGCCGTCTGTCTCGAAGTCCTCATCGAGAAGTTCTATCAGGTTCTTATCTGTCTCTAGAAGGCTCAGGTACTCGCTGATAGAGATATCGTTCTCTTTAATGAATGAAGCGGCTTGCACAAGTATCAAAGGAAGATATTCTAGCTTAGACGCCAATATGGATACATCAGCAACGTCAGGCCTCAAGAACCCTAGATGCTCACTAAGGAGTTCATGTGCTTCGCTCTCGGTCATGCGCGGAATCTCAATGAAGCACCGGCCTTTAGTAGCTTCGGAGAACTACCTGCCGATTTCTTGTCGTGACGAGTAGCTTACCTTGAGGGCAAGTTGGGAGATACTGACTCAAACCACCAGTACCATAGAGAATGTTCATATCATCGGCATTGTCGACAATCATGAGCCACGGTTTGTAATGCTCGGTTTCTAACCATTGCTTTACCAATTCAAGATCACTCAAACCACCACCGCGAGGGATCTCGAATTGTTGCATGATTATGGCATATGGCTGCTTCATGCGCTCTTCATTACTTGCATAAACCCAAAAGACTGAAAGATCAGGATTTTGAGCATGTGTCTCGTGCGCATATGCCAGGGCGATCTGTGTTTTTCTGAAGGCTTAGTTGTTGTCTTCGTACATGATGTAGGTTGACTTACCCTGCCCCTCCTAAACCAAATAAAGCTGAGACCTCATAAGACTTTTCGAAGCATAATTCTCGACGGAGGCTCGCAAGAATGTTCTGTCGGCCAACAAAGTCTCTATTTGGCGGGAAAGGGACCAAGACTATCGAATTTAATGTTAGCTGTATCATCATAATGTAGTAAGCGCATGAATGCTTACAACGAGATATGTTTATCTTCCTAGATGAATCTATTTCATGGTCAGCATGGTTAAGTAAGCTGCAGACGAGTTACCGACCACAACTGGTTGGAACCACCCACTGGCGCAGTATAGCTTTAGTACAAGTAACGGTAGCCGCTGTAGCGTAGTTCTGGGTAGCTTTAGCCTTATGGCTGTCGGCATAATCACACGCGCCCTTGATAACTAAAAATGGTAGGCTGTCCCAAACGCCAGCACTCTCCATCTCGAACGCAATGACACCAAGCTTTCTTGCGATATCGTCGCGATCCTCACCAGACTTCATGACAGTATCGCCGGAGGCAATCCTTCCAAAATGTACTTTAGGCTCTGGTACCTCCTGTCTTAGCCGTTCCCGCGGCACAAGCTTTCCGTTGCAACCGCACTTGACACACGACATGTCTTTATCGACATGACGATAGGTTGCCTCGTACAGGCGATCCGTCCCGGATTCAGGGTAATGCGCTGCTAGCTCTAGATCTTGCTGCAGGAGTGTGAGGAAACTTCTCATATCGGACTCAAATGCTCTTCGTGCTCGGAGGCCCTTCAGCTTCGATAGCAGGGAGCAAACCTCAACGTTGGGTCTCCCGAGAGCTTCTTCATTGGTGTCTTTGCATTCAAAACTTTCAGGATATTGCCGCCCCAAATCGTACTGGACCACGCTTTGGCTGACAATGACATCACCCAATATGATCTCATGGTGTGCATCTCGAGGGCCCGGAGTGAAAGGGATTACTCCACAGATCCCGACGACGATGGCCAATTTGACATGGGGGAAGCTGACACGACAGTTGGTCGCGACAGCGGCTCCGTTGGCCTTTCCTGCTTCGGGCATATAGGCGAGTACGACATTATGATGGCCGATGCGCCCAGTCGAGTAGGAATTGGGGTCGCCGGGGGCTTTGCAGACATTACAGTCCCAATGTTCATCAAATAGTGCTTCTATCGCATCGGCTTCAAGGGAGAGGGCACAGATGATGACGAGCGGAAAATCGGCCCGTGAGACGGGACGCTGCGGTCTGCCAATTGCAGTCGACATCTAAGCTCGTTTTTGGAAGCGAGACAGTAATGTGGAATCGGGATACTTTTACTCGACGCGGGGTGACAAGGCAACAAGCATGTGAAGACACAGCGATACACCCAGCCATCAAGTAAAGGTAGAAACTAGAAAATAGAGAAAGATCAATTGTAAGGATTGAGAACAGGGCTGAAAAGGGGGAAGTCTGCCTTATTCTGAGGGCGACCTGCGGCAAGCCACACGTGACTTGATGAGCAGGGAATAAGAAGGCAACCAACCAACCACAATGCAAAAGGCCAGGCTCCAAGGCTGACAAGCTATAAATATGTGATTGCTCATAATAGCTACAGGGTGTGTCCTTGCCCGAGTCTTATTGAATTTCAATGTGGCTTATGCTCACAGCCTTAGTTGCGAAAGTTGAAGTCACCATAAACATGCTAACAACAATAGCTATTACAACCTGGAGATGATGGATAAAATTATCCACAATAACAACTAAATCTAGTAATTTAAAAGAAACTTAAAAGCTCTAACAAGAAAACTTGGCCTGATCTCAGCCTTTTCCAGCAGTCATTATAGTTTCGAGGGATTGAGAACTGAAGCATACAACTCCAGCACTCTGTCTCTCGGGTCTTCCAAGCGTAAGAAGAACCAAGCAAGACCGAAGTAACTTGTAATGAGGCCCTTCAGTGACCACGGCTGGAAGATGTCGAATCCGATAAAGATGGATGTCGAGCCTCGAATGAAAGGCAAAGGTACGGCGTCCAAGAAGCACAAGGGGCGGTAAAGGGGAACACTCTTCCGGGGGCAGGTTGCTTATCTGAGTTACTTTTGAAGAGTGACCTCTTGGAGTTGTTTTCACCTTGGCGAGTGATTCCTTAGCTTTGAGGGCTCGACGCCATCCGATAAACACCCATGTCATGGCGGCCTCCGATCGTGAGGTCGGCATATCGCACACAGATACAGATACTGAGAAAGATGCCGGTGGCTCCTTCAGCATAGTATTCATGGGCCATATCTCCGTTCTTCCAGTTTCGGAAGCCGTAGGTCAGGTAAGATACCTGAGGTATCCGGCTAGTTTAGAGCCTGTGGTGCTTTCGCTAGTAAGTTGGCTAGCAAGCTACTCAACTGTAGCTAAATAGCTTCAATTTCCATTTTTGCAATTCATATTGTTTTATCGGTATCATGTTACAGAGGTCAAGAGATAAGAGCCGCCTCCGTATTGACCATTGTGAGCCTAGGTTGTCTCAAAATGCGCCATCACCTTCACTCCAGCTCCTCTTCTCCAGTTCAATCTCCTTTGCATAATCTCCAAATGGACGGAAAACTTCAAGCAAAGCCCTAGTCCAACGCTCATTCCATCTAAATCCCTCAAACTGAGCCTTTGTACAGTCCCAGTACTCAGGGTAGAACCCACTGTTTTCCCAATCGACGATTCCCGAGACCGCCCAACCCCCTGTCCCATCTAGTCTTGTGACTTTGTCCACAAGAATGTTTCGCAGATTCAAGTCAGCATGGGTAAACACGATCTTATGCCCTCTCCGGGCAGGATCATCTGGATGGCGAAGATATTGACTGAAAGAAGCTTCGTCTTCGAAGGGGCCAATGGGATTTCCATCTCGAAATCTTGGGTCGCTGCACCCTTGGCCCAGAGTATTACATATGTGGTTCTTGGGACCGACTGGAGGGACTGCTCGTATTTGAGAAACGAAGCTTTGCATTTGGTCGACGAACTCGTGGCAGTCTCGATCGGAGAATATATCCATTGCTCTGGCAAGGGGCTCACCGCAGAGACTGGTTGTCAAGAGATATGTGTTGCGTGAGTCTGAGACTAGATCCAACACACGAGGGACCGGCACAGAAGTGTACTTGTGAACAAGATCGAGTGCTTTGGATTCGTTGAAAGCCCCTTGGTCAGTGGCCTTCAGGTAGAGACCGAAAGGCAGACGGCTAACTGCCAAGGAACTTGTACTTTCATAAAGATGGTGTCCAATCTTTCGCAACGCTTTGTATGTCCATAACCGAATGAATTGGGGGTTTAGGAGCCAAGCTCGCCAGAAGATTATGCGGCACATCTTGGACACAGCTGATATCAAGCCTGGCCAGGATGCTGAAGTTTGTATCCGCGCCCGAGCTATCACTGCTTCGTTGTCCGCGATTTGCTTCCTGACCTCTAGCCATCGCATGCTTGAGGCTAAGCGGGCCTGGGTCTCAATGAAACGTGCGTCTACCTTGCGTATTCCCGATCGTGAGTGGTCTCCGAGAAGTGGATATTGGCCATTGACATCGATCACTGGTTCTACAGTCCCAATCAGACACCAACCAACCCTGTACTGCAATCTGTTAATACAAGAGAGCCAGACTGATGATATAACTTACTTCGATCATTGACGGGTGTAGCCGATGCAATTTCACCACCCCATTCCTATAAGCCTCGGCAGCTGACCTGCGCACAAGCCAATGGCCGTCGATGGGATCTACCCGCTTCAGCCGTTCTGTATAAGCCAACCACCAATCGAGGTAAGGGGGGCTGAAGAAGGCTCGAAGCATTTCATGGACTCTCGACTAGTCAAATTGTCAGCCATGGCCAAGCTTGGTAGGAAGATCATCCCGTGTACCTCGGCTTCAAGCCAGCGGGATGGTGCGAGAATAACAGGCATCACTACTAGGGGGTCACCAAAGCCTGCTGGCTTCCCCGTGATGCAACATCGGTTTCCATCCCTTTTGAGGATTTGAGCTTTGGTCCTACTGTCGGGGGCAGGTGGTGTAGTCCCGTACTTTGTGACTAAAAGAAATCAGGACTAGGGTGCTGCATTGTTGACCAGAAAAACTCGCTTGATTCTACGATAAATGTCCAATCTGAGATAAGGGTATGAAGATCAGCCTTACGGTGTTGCCCAGGACGACAGTGATTGAGGACATGAGTTGCGGCGAGAGCAGGGTTCAACGCATTCGCAACGAAGGCACTAAGTAATTTGCCCAGAGGGTGTGGCAAGTCTTCGTTCTCAATGATAGAGAAAGCCTCCTGGCATTTCGGGTCCGTGGTGGGATTCATGACGAATGGAGGATTACTCAACGTTACACGGTCGGTAGATGCGGGGGCATTCTTATGTACAGCACATGTTTGCTGCCCGTAAGGAAATTGATCTCAGTGACTGAAAGCTTGGAGTCACCGCGTAGAACATAGATGCCTGATAAGGAGCGAAACAATAATTGATGGGTCAATCGAGATTGCGTAAGGTCTGGTAGGAGTTTGCTGATTGTAGGTTTGTCTTAAGGCAAGAGATGGATCGATGCCTAACAAGATCACGTGCAAATCCACGATTGTCTTCCACCAACAAACAATGCGACAACAATCTGCAGATTTCTAACACATACAAGGCTTCTATTCCACCTGCTTCCACATCTTCTCCAGAACTCCAACCCTTGCCACAGCCGCCGGACCCGTCGCCGCAGCCCCAACCTGCTGCATCGAATGATCCGCCATCGCCGCCTGCAACAGCTGCTCATTCTGATAGCCATGCCCAACCGTCGAGTTTCCCACAGTATGATCGTAGTAAAAGTTTGTTGCGTTCAGATTCCCTGCTGCGCTAAACGTCACAGCTGCGAGACCAAGTGTTTGAGCCTGACCGAGAGCGTGTTTGGCAGCTGCTAGCATCCTGTTCATTTCGGGGACTGTCCGCAGATAGACCTGGCGACGCTGAAGAGCGAACGATAGGAAGGATGCTAGGTCTTGGGTCTTGCAGGCGTTCTTGTAAAGTTGTCGCATGCGAGGGGAGTAGAGGTCACATAGTCGAGACTCAGGGACTTGGTTTCCCTTCATGGTGAAATGTTTTTCCAACTTCGTGCCCTTCGCCACAACGACGTAACATTCTTGACAGATATGAGCATTCTCCCATCCCCACCACCGGCGGTTCTTCCCCAATTCGAGATCGATTTTAGGACACCCTGGTGCGGTACTCAGGTTCACTGCCAATTCGCTAAGTGGTCGCCAATCGTTGATATAGGCTGCCTCAGCGAACTTTTGCAAGAATAGTACTCCGCGAGGATACCCAGGCAGGTTGAATGAACAGAGACGGGCCTCAGATGGCCCAACAGAGTGTTTGACTTTGAAGAAGTGCGTCATGTTCATGGTAGCTACAGTGCCTGCCATACACGTCGCGCAAACATCGAAATCCGGAGGGTCACTCGGAAGTGTATACCAGCGAATGCCCCTTGCACCCTGGGGATTACAAGGCGGGTGTTGTGAGAGGCTTTGCAGAATGTTCCAGAATCCGGCGTATTTGCCCTTATCAACAGCCCGAATTATTGGTATGAGCATGTTGGCCTGTCCCATGTCACACGATGCTTCCTGTGAAGGCCCAAGACGAGCTGTGCGGAAAGACTGACTTTCGGTAGATTCGTGGAAATAGTCCCAATAGCATGCTTCGCAGACCGAGAAGTTGGATGGGCCTCGTGAGGACATGAACCAAGTCCTCTCTGGGCCTGCGACAGACTGTGCTTTGGGACAAGGCGGAAGTTGCAGCCTCTTGTAGAATCCTGTGGTGAAAGCTGTCCAGTTGTTGTTGGGTGAGTAGAGCTTGAGCATGCGGCGGATATACCAAAGATTGTGATCACAACTTGCTGCGCCCTGAGGCTTATGTGTACTAAATCTGTTGCCAAATGAGGTATGCCTGAAATAATCTTCATAGCAAGGCTTGCAAATTGCCATCTCTGGTCGATCGGGTGGGTAGTACCACTCTTGCCCCTCGACTGACTGATCCTCTGGACAACGACCTAGCGCAGGTCTCATTGCCATGAAGCTCATTATGCTGTCCAGGCTCATTGATGAGAGAGCAGCTGGCCAAAGATAGTCTTTGACGCGGGGGGTTCCGAACAGACATTGCCGTTCTAATCTGTCATCAAGCCATACCGGTGTAAAGGTGTCTCGAAACGGTGAGTGGAGGATGCGGTCCGCGTAGCAACGACTGCAAATGGCAAAGTCCGGGTAGGGACTTTGAATGAACCAGTAGGTCGGTAGTGTGAATGGCATGTCGATACATTCAGTTACCGGCTGAATTCCCAATGGCATAGGGGTGCTGGGACCTCTGTTGGAGACAGCCTTGTTGGGTAAGACTTCAACATGTTGAGGTACTGAAGCACCTCCGCTCACTGGCAGTTCTTGGAGAGACTGTTGAACCTGATAAGGGTATTGTTGCTGGTGATACTGGTGCGGCGGCGGCGAGGTTACAGGGGAACCCTGGATTTCCACTTGGGATTGCAATGGTGGAGAAGGGTAATTCTGATAGTACTGTTGCTGTGGCTGCTGTTTGTATTGCCCCGGATATCCGGGAGTATTAGGATATCGATAAGTCTGTTGACCCTGCTGCAGCTGTGGGTACCCAGCAGGCTGTTGTTGTTGCTGCTGCTGCAAGTCCCTCCCAGCTTGCCTTACTGCTTTTTCCGCGTCGGACAGAAACTTAGTAAGTCGACCCATCTCACACAGATTCCAGCAATATTAGACGAAAAGATGCCACTGTGAGCCAAATATTTCAGCTGAGCACTTATACTTGGACGATGCTGCCCCACTGATGTCGTTGCGTGCCGACATTGCCGGTCAGTATGCCTCGTTTTCCCAGTTAGGCTGAACTAACTCAATTGAATTGACAGCTAAAATAGATTGAAGCTCATTGGGCTCGGGGCAATTACAAACCCGGTATGGAGCATGCTGACCTCGTTTGTGTTACGCCCTGCTGCTGCGTGATCTATCCCTGTTGAAGTTAACATGACTCGCCGATGGACCAGAACCAGACTCCTCGACTGTCATCGCAATGATCAAATTAAGCTTCATATTGACTGTTACTTAGTGTTTAATAAGTATCTATTCTAGTACTTGTACTGCTTTTGAGTTTCCCATTATTGGGTAGCAGTCTTCTAGATGTAAAAGTGCACTTGTTCCGAATGACAGCCATACGAAATAATCCGCCAAAAATGCGAGCAGCAGACCGACATGTTTAACACTCCGAACTACACCACTACGCTTCGTTTCTTATTCAGACTGGCATCTGGTAAATGAGATCACTTAGAAGACGCCTGGGATGAAGCGCGCGGTGACCCGACTCCAAGCAATCCATTTCTGTCCAAATACCTCCTTCAACATTTTCTCTTCATCCTTCACCCTCATCATAAGTCTCCGCAAAATTCCATTCACGAGAACCAAGCAAAACATCAGGCCCCAGCCACTGACTGTCGATCGAATGCCATGAGGAATCCAGCAACCGAATGCGCCGTCCCATCGCAAAAACAGGGCGAGGTTGACGGCCAAGACCACAATTTGTCCCGTGTATCCAGGATGTTGAATGTACCGATACATACCATCCGTTATCAAAGTATCAGGCGGTCCAAGTTGAAAAGTAAAGTTCTTTCCGAGATGAGCAAAAGCTGTGAGCCGAAGCGGTCCACCGACAAGAATGATCATCGAGAGACAAGCCAGTGTGTATGTATTCCAGCTGAACAGCTCCGAGTCCAAATTTTCGGGATGAGGACATACGAGGCGGGAATCACCGTAGCCCATTGAAATGAATGCATGGAAAACGCCAACGCTGACGGCAAGAATTCGTCGGATTCGTGCTGCAGTTGGGCTGGCGTAGGTCCCTAGACTGTCATGCTTCCAACCGTCGTGTGGAATCTCGTTGGGCGGCTTGAAGCAGGACATGGTGATGAGGCTGGACAGTAGAACTACCCCTGCGAAAGAGGCTTCATGGAATAATACCATCTTTTAACGAATGTTGAAATGAAGGTTTAGCTGAAGATGGAATTGTGCGAGATTACTGCTTCACCGCTGAGTGTTGAATGCCGCTCTCTTTTAAATGGCCACAGCGTCGGCAATCGGTAGTTATAACACCCGACATTGGACCAGCACGACGTATGGCGCATTACCCTGCCACTAAATATTTCTTGATGCCTTCACACTCCCATTACGGTTATCGGCAAACTAGTTGCCGATTGACCGTCGTGAAGGTCGTATGATTATGCTGTCCATCTGATGATTAATAATCCTGACAACCAACATAACGAGTCTGCTTCGGAGCTTTGCATAATGCTGACCTCAATACCAACAGCGAGATGTTTGACTTGCCAGAGAATAAAATGGAGAATGATTGTCTCTTTCCGTGGTCAGAGAGGATCATCTGCGTAGACTTGTACAAGTTAGGGAATTTCTCGTTATGCTAGTGCCTCCTGCATTCGAAGACGGAGATCTAACGCAGCTTCAGTGTACTTCAACTTCCTTCTATGGCCAACCGATTGCATTTCAAGACACAAGACGCCCGGGAACTAACTTACTATATTCATGTTGCGGTTAGGGCTGAGGCCTCTTTTGACCTCTCGCCCTTGTCACAGCAGTTGCTCGAGGCGAAATTTTATGCTGTAGCGCCTTAGACCCCCGTCATCTGCCAACCCTCTAGGGATAAAGCTTAAACTGATTTTTTATCAGTTTATTTAATCTTTATAAAATAAACTTATAAAACTTTAGGTTTTTTTATAACACTTTAGGTTTTTACTATATTATTTCTAAAGTAATATCTAACTTTAGCATAACTATCCTAACTTTTAGGAACCGATAACTGTCACATTGAACACTGCAGTCTCGTACAATGAATCTAATTGTCAAAGCCAAAAGCTATGCTCCCAATCCGTAAACTCTCAGGGGCCCAAATCTCATACAGATCACAATTTCCCACAGGGTATTCCTTCTCAGACCTGTTCCCTCAACCACTCCTCAAGACCATTCTCCCCCAAAGTCTCTTCCATTTCATCCCCACCCATTGCCACAAGACGATGCATCGCAACGAGGCTTCGGCGCAGATTCTTCTTTGCGTTCAGTACGTCATGCAATTCGCTGATTTTGCTGTTCAGAGGGTCCATGTTGGCCTCTGCAATCTGAAGCTTGATCTTGATGTCATTCAGACGTTTTTCTTTGGTACGCAACGTATTCTCAGCATCTCTCTTCTCTTTCTGTGCAGGGGTGTTCTTTTTGAAGTGCTGGAAGTTCTCTTCGGTGAGGATTTCCGGGTTATCGCTGCTTATGCGGCGCAATTCCTCGACGACCTGGGCGTCGGCTTCGCAGAGTGCTCTTGCGTGCTGGACCGCTTGTGAAGCCTCGGTGGCTTCTTCAGTAGCTTTTTCAAGATCCTCGGCGCTGTTGCGGACGGTTTCGAGATAGCCTATACGACGTCGGGACGAGTTGTTTATATTAGTTTCGGTGCGCGTGATGTTCTCTTCCACCTTGGCGATCTCGCGCTTGAGATGGTCGGCGTAGGCAAGTTGGGCTTCATTCAGAGATTGATTCTGTATATTCCGCTGTGAAATCGAATGTCGTGATGATTCGTCGTTGCCGCTGGGTCCCTAGTTCGGCTCGTTAGATCTATTGCAAAGTTGATGAATGGGGTATCTGGTATCTACCGTGATGGAGTCTCCCATGAGTCTAGATAGCTCCTGGGTGTTCTCGGGTGATAAGTTGAAGAAGACCATCAGCCTTCGCTTGGCCGGAGGCTCGGCTGACTCGAGCTCAACCTCTTCCTGGGTCTGGTTGTTTCCTCCACCTCTGTCAGCATAATTGTCAGCACCATCATCTTCAGGATCATCAGCATTATGGAGTTGGAAATGGTGACGGTCGCTATAATTAATTGGGCGTTTGCGAGCGGATCGAACGGCTATCCTTGTTAGCCTAATGTCATGTTTTCTCCCGGAAACAAACTTACGACGCGAGGATCTGTTAGCAACTCGAAGAGCCCGAGCCTGCTTTCTGTTCCGAGTGATACTCTGAGGTTCATTCAGGATTGACCCGTCAGAATCGGAACCGGACTCGGAGTCGTCAGCGAGCTCGCGCTTCTCTGCCAACCACTTGGTGGCTTTTGCGATGAGCATCATGCTCAGCTGGTATTGATACTGGATCATCGGGTGCTCCGCAGAGTGGTGACGCAGGTATTCGATAAGTTCCTTGCGCGTAACACTTGTCACGCTTTCGGTCTTAGGAAGGTCGACGCTTAGAAGTCTCGTGAAGCCTGAGACGAGATTCTGGCCCCATTTTCGAGGCCCGAAATCGATGACCTGCCAGGGCCATTTGCCGATTTCTTCGTAAAAGACCATAAAGAGTTCGTTAGTACGTTTGGCATGCTCGTTATGCGGCGGAGGCACAGCTGGTGCTTTGAAACTCATTGTGTGAGCCAACTGTGGGCAGATGGTAGGCGATTGCTTAACGAAGGTAAGGTAGGTAGGTATACGAGAGGGGAGTCTTGGTAATAAGAAGAAAAAAGACGAAAGGCGTTGTAGGGTAAGGTACTAGGTAGGTAGGTTGGACGCGTCGACGGGAGGCTCGCGAGGCTGTGGAAGTGAGATGCAATGGAAAGGGCAGGTGACCCTGGTACTTCGGTACCTAAGGCAGCCTGGACTTAGGATGAATAGGTAGTCTAAGAATTTTATAAACTTGTAAAATGTTGAATAAAATAGGTAAAATATTAAATTAATTGATTTTCTAGGCATAAATCTTTTTAAATTTTATATATATACATATAGAAATTTAACTAAGTAATAATAAGTTACTCTAAACTTAACTACCTAGGTAGATTCTTTAGGTAGTTAGGTAAGTTATAATAAATCACCATCACCTCAGTGACAACTGACGGCTGGATGCAGATGCCCTCACAGGCAGCCTGTTGCTCCTGCCTAGTATGCCATTACAATCCCTCGCAGGAATCGTCTCGATGCGTCTTATTGCTCAATATTCAGCGCGTTTTCCTGTAATTTTTGATGCTATGGCATAGTAATAAAACACTCACTTATCTCTCTGCCATGTTTAGTGGTCATGATCTCTCCTCAGCTGACGCGAAAAAATACGCATCTCATATATGCTGATACCCGTCTCAGGCCCATCAAACGCCTCAATATGAAACACTGCGTAATTCAATGAAGCCTGGCCAGGCATACCAACCGAATGAGATGCTGACCCGTGGCCCTTCTGCTCTTCTTGAAGTAACGGCTTTGGCAGTGGGTGTGGTTACCCACTATTTCTGATCAACATACAATCCATGGGTGTTCTAGTCTTACGGGCAGCAAGAATTACAACAGATACAGAAGGTCCCCACATCTCGACGGGCATGTCTCTGGCGTCTGTAACCGGTGATGTTTGTAAGGTCGGTTCTAATTGCAAAACTGATGCCAAGCATGAATAATGACAGGCATTTGGCTCTCAAGTCTGCTAAAGTCATCCTCAACTGTTCTAATATGTTAGAATATCCTTATCACTTACCTTGATTTAGGATTTAATTCCAGCCTAAACTCTCCTAAACTCTTAGAGTCTGAAGCGGCGCTAACGGTCCGTCATGAGCTCGTATTGGCATCCGGGCGGACAAGAAGTTAAGCTCCCTGGAGCCGCAAAGTACCCGTGACGTTAGAGGGTCCAACGTCCTCGACCGTTTTAACAGCCATGTCATAGCAACAAACTCTGGAAACGCAGGCAGTTGGAGTCAAACGGCAACCTTGAAGCTTATTTCGATATCGCAGGTCACACACGACGCACCCTGCACAGTCCAGGTGCCTCGCGCAACAGCCTCAGTGGACGACGATGTCTTACCGAATCATGGCTTTTTCGAGATAGGTGAGCAATGCATTCCAATTCTCTGTCAAGTGCGGCACTGTGGCTAATTTTCGGAGACATCAGACTGTCGTTGGCACCGAGCACGCCGATCAAGCTTTATCGCATAACCCTTCGGACTCTACAGAAAGAAGTAACAAGTGAGGGCCCAGATCCTTGGGCGGATGCGATCATCGATAGAGGAAGTGGCAGAGACTCCAACCCAACGAACAAAGTCGAAGAGCTAATTAATTAGTGACGATACGCAGTCTTTTACGATGTGGTCTGAGTTGGTCTCGAGTGCCTCTGCCAGACAACTTCATCGAATAGTTCCTGCTCACAGGCGCGGGCAACGCAGCCTCCGCGACTTCGGGTACCTACTCCACGGTCCCTGGTTCCTGTTATGTCAAAGGCGAGTTCGCAAGAAACAATGTGAAGCTCTATCAATACTGACGCACCGGCGATGCCCTAGGTAGAGATGATAGTTACATGCTCCCTCACACCCAAGCTCTTCTTTTGCCGCCTACCAAGATCGAAAGCAGAACCGACGGCTAAATTCCCGATGTCTGTTTTGAGATCAAAGATATCTAAGGATGAAACGGAGGCTTTTCGGCCGCGCATCACGGCCGTACTGTGGATTGACAACGATGGGAGAGAGACACACCATCCTAGCGACCAGATAGCCGCTCGTCAACTCAACTTCGCATCAGCCATTGGGACAATGTCAGAGAGGTTCTTGTCACTGGGCAGCACGGAGCCCGTCATGATTGTGAGAACTCTCAAGGTCTTATGTTATTCTGAGAACATCCACAGCTCAGAGCCGTCGCTAATGGGAACCACCTCTTATCATTCTTTAATCGTCATTCGTCACATCACCGGGTCTCTTATCCTCCCTAAATATAGTATCCATTCTTGGATCCCAGAAATACCTAATTATCGCCCTACATGCCCCGTCCTCGATGGCATTGCTCTCTACACCACTGCCAGGTTTGCCAGGAATCCAATGGATAGTATTATTATCGAGGCCTTGGGCCTTTTAACCTATCGGCTTATATTTCGATCCAGCTCCAAAGTTCAACCCGCAGAAGGGGGGGACATCTGAATGTCAGCATTCTCGTGCAGCATCGCTACAGTAGCGAGTATGGGAGTCTTGAAACACTCTCCGACAACCGTCACAAACAAAATTAGATAAACGCTTGATTAGTACCTAAAGGCCCAGATATACCTGGACTTGCTCGTTCAACCATTGCCTTGGTGACCTGATGCTTCTTGGTAGCTCATTATCCGCCATGCCACAAGAACATCTCTGTCGCCATGCGCTGCAAAAGTCATCTCTGCATCCACACGCCGAAACTAGATTCCCCATGCTGCCAGAAGAGTTGCCAAAGCCTCCTCTATCTCAATCTTCAGTCGAAGTCTTGTACATCCTGCGGTAAGGCAAAAGATTAGTGATAATCAAGAGTGGCAATCTCAACTGCGGTTAGCATGTGTTCACTCTATCTAATTCTGTGAAAGTGGCTTTTTGACGCCATTCAAAAGAATAGATAGGCTCTTCTTCAGTATCCGATTATCTAGCGGTCCGAAAACTTTCATTTCAAAAGTTCACCCGGATCATCTGTCCTCGGTGAGGACTCCCACCAGAGCTTCCACTAGAGACAGCTCACTGGGGGACTCCCGAGATCCGTGAGCGAATCCCAAGAGACATCGTATGCGGTTGTTAGAACGACTACTCATTTAGGGTATTATCTTAGTACATTGCGAACTGAGGAGACTAGTCTCTCAGGCGCTAGAAAGAAACGTCAATAACAACTAACATCCAAGCAGTCACCCATTCACTGAAGTTAAGAAACCCCCGTCCACTCCCGGAGTTGATTTCAGAAAGACTGACTACCTGTCAGTCATCGGTTGAAGATTATAGGAGTCACTAAAGTGTAGTATATTAAGATTTCCCCATTATTTAAGTTCTAAAACGGCAATTCATATATATGCTTCCACTTTGGCGGTTGTAGAAGACGTTAAAAACGGTCTTGGAGGGCATTCGAGCTTGAGCAGTTGTCGCGGAACCTGTTGGCAGATACTCTGTCCAACGGTGGCACTTCAGTCAGGGCACCTTTTGCCATTATCACATGGCTCACGGGCTAGTATTTTCACCCACAGCCATTCCTTCAATTTTAGAGTGAGGGTCAGTGACTTCCACTGGCAGTAGTGAAATTGTGGAGCATTTGTCGCAAGAGCAGTGTTATTGACCTGAGGAGTAGGGGCAATTGCAGGGCAGTGGTCGCTGTTCATCGGCTCAACGGACAAACCATTTCTCCGCTGAACAGCCCCACTTCATTTCCATTCACCGACAGCATCCACAATCAACTGTTCATTCACGCTCGCTCCATCACGCACGCATGTTCAGCCCAGCAGCGTCGCAATGTTTTCTTCTCCCTTCATCCAACTCTCTTCAACTACGCCCTGCCATCTCGCCGCGTCCAAGAAGAGGCGGTAAATCGCACTACAGACCGTCATAAAATTCCGACTTGTACCCTTCAAACGAGTGCGTTTCGCGCCTCCTTTGCTGGAACAACCGGGGTCTGTAGAAGGGATTTCTGGTCTCGCAGCGCGCTGGAGATTCAGAGATTGCCTGTGCAGCGAAGCTCACCCTCTTCTGGTCGTGCGCGTTTTGGCGCGACGTACTGCGGAGCTTACGCAGGCAAGTTACATCACGTTGTAGAACTGACCGGTTGCAGGAATGTCGACTTCGCTATGTCTTGACGTCCATTTCACCACCCGTGCTGTGATCGAGTGGCAGTCGGATAACGAGGTAAGGCTCAGCATCCGCTCAGCCGAGTATCCCCAATAACACGTTTGGTAGTCCGATCCCACGACACGTATTCTGGCCAAACCCGATCCAAAAGTCAGCTCTATCACGCTGACGACCCGATTCGATTCGAAAGGCTCTCTATTCGACATACACATTCCTCTCAAGCTCAAAGGCCTTGACAGCACATCCGATATTACACTTCGAGCCTGCGCTTCCTCCATCGTGTCGCTTGACCTCGTTTAAAAATTCGCCTGTCTCTAGCGAGGTTGAGCAAGAGTTCAAATCCCCAGCTCTTAGCCTTTGTTTCCAGCTGAACCGCCATTTCGACATCCTTGTCCCGACTCCTGCTCTCGAGCCAATACGTCCAGCAGGTCGAGCACGGTCAGGTGTTGTGCTCGATGCCATTCGCGAGTTTTCTCGGGCAACTATTTTCACCGTCTACATCGAGGCGCGCAATGCGTCTCCGAAGCTCCAGTCAGTCAGCGATGCAGTCAGCCAAGGTCTTTTCAAGACATCTTGCAGCAGCCGCTTCCAACTGGCTAGCATGTATGCCGGTCTTGGAGCAAAGATTGTCCAGCTCGGTGCAGATGGCACGCTTGCACCGCCGTCATACGAAGAAACCGAACCCCCACCGCCGCTGCCTCCGATCGACCCCAAGCCCGACAGAAAGCGTCCACGACAAGATACTGTGACCGAACGTACTGAAGAAATCGCTCTGATTTGGGCTCAGCTCCAGATGCTCAAACAAGCGAAAGACGCAGACGGGAAGCGCATCGCATTCTTGTAGAAGGAGAACCAGGAACTGCGGGAAACCGTAGCCAAGCTCCAAGAACGATATAAAGCTTTCGACAAGTCACAGCAAGATATACACCATAGCTTCGGAGCCCTCGAGACAACGGTCGAGAAGAATACACAAGAATTTGAGGAGAGCGTTGGCAATGAACTGGCAGAGCTACGTGAGGACATAAGTCAATTAGATCATCAACTTTCTTTCATCCAAGAGGGACAGGTCAGTGATGAGTCTGTTGCCAAGATAAAGGACGCTGTGCTTCTCGATATCACCTCGCGATTGACAGGGGATTGAGCCCAGGCGTCAGTATCCTGTTCAGCAGATTAGCTTGACAATATCTCGACGATTCCCTCGTGGCGTCGACCCAGAAAGCAACACGCTCCATCCTTGGCCTTGTCATTGAACATGAGAGCTACTAGTGGCCGTTGTGGTGAAGCTTTTGGCTGTCCAGAACTGCCTGGCGGATGGGTGATGCATCGGCTCTGTCCCAGGGCGACAACGCGAATAGCAACTCCCTGACGAATTTATGCATAAGCCGCATCCTTAGTGGACGGCCAGAGCCTCGGAACAGGCCTGAGCCTCCATTTAGCATCTCGGACCGGGAAACTCTGGTCAGTGCTCGTGATTGCAGACGAGTGTGGAGTGGTTGACAGCACAATCTGCATCACGACAGCAAGTACACCATTACTTGGTGCTACTATCGGACTTCTCAAGACTGGGCACACCAGTGGTGAGTCTTGACGAATTTTTTTGCGACCCCCGATAAGCTAACCTTTCAGCAGCAGCAAGAGTGAGCTACACCCGAAAGCGACCGAAGGAGTGCCTTTCAAGATGGATAAACAAAACAATGATCGGGGCTTGGATATACAGTGCCATATAGCGTACGCCAACAATATATCAGACGCGAGTGAATTGTGCATCACGACTGTTTTGCCAGGGATAGCGCAACGGATACCAATGTCTCGAATGCCGGAGCTCACGTTCGAACTCGTTCATAGCGCGCTTCCAAGCAGTGACATTGATGTCTCGCTTGGCGCGGCCCAGGCAGACAAGATGGTCAGGATGTCCCAGCTCCTTGTACCGCCTCCTCCTGTTGCTGCCATTTAATCCACTATTGCCTGGCCTCAGGGAGCAAGAGAACATCGGACCTTTAGAGAGGGTGTTTAAATAAACTTAGCAAAGAGTCCCCTAAGTTTAGGCTAGATTTACCTGAATATTTCCATCCCTTAGGGTCAAGGTCCTGAGTTTTTTTGCCTCCCGTAGTCTGGCTTCTCCGTTTTCTCCATTTTCAGCGCCGTCATCTCCAGCACCGTCATATTCAGAACCGTTAACATTATGGAGTTGGAAATAGTAGTCACTCGTAGGATTCAGGTAGTTACGTACATGACCCATGGTTACGGAACTGCTACGTCATTCATCTCCAGGTCATGATGCATATTTAGCCTGGGGCTCCAGATGGGTCTTGATGTAATGGAGCCTCATTTTATGGAGATGCAGGAAATCATCGACGATCCGATGGGAACTTTCGAAACAGGATTTGATTGCGGGGATAGTCTCCAATTGGTCAGCGGACATGGAGGGATCAATTCGAAGGTAGATGTGGTCAGCACGTGGATAAGTAAACTTCAACACCAGAGGCATTTTACTTGGGAAGATGAAGATGGTCATGAGAATTCATTAAAATATATAGTTATCAAGGAAATCCGTGACGCCTTGTCCAGTCCCAGCCCAATCCTGCATCTATGCGCCGTGCTTTTAGTATAAGTATAACACAACCAATGCCGGGAATCTCTATATGCTACATGCTATCTCTAAAAAGGAAATGCTCATCTAGTCGTCGCGCGACTTGCTGTAAGAGCCGGTACCACCAAGACCGTTCAGGTCGACATCAAGACCGCCAACACGGGTAGGTCGGGGTGCGTGCTCAATGCTGCGCGCGGGCATCTTCTCCTCCTGGGAAGCCTGCACGGGCGCATCGGTCTGCTGCTCAAGACCCATAGAGGCAAGGAACTTGATGGCATCAGCCTTCTCCTGCTCCTTGCGGGCAGCGCTCCATTGGAGTTCTGTGGAGGCGATGTCGAGGACGCGGGGAAGAGCCTCAAGAGCCTTGTGTGAATCTAGGAATGAGAGACGGGTGCGGCGGGCGATGATGTCGGGGATTGTGCAGGCGGCTTCGGAGCGAATGCCGTGAGAGACCTCAGCCTCGATGAAGGGAAGAGACGAGACGAGACGGGTGTTGAGGGAGGGGGAGATGGAAAGAAGAGTCCAAGCGCGATCACCGTAGTTGTGAGCGAGATGGTCAGCGATGTCAGCGTCGATGTTGTAGACCTCCATCAATTGAGAGGCGAGAGATGTGGAGTATCCGTGGGCGCCGATGAGAGGAACGTTGCGCGTGCAGCAGACGCCGCGGGTGGTGAAGCCGGAAGCGCCGGCGCCGCTGATGTCGGGAAGAGCCACGGCCTGGGGCTTGAGGTCGAAGAGCTTGATGGCCTCGTTGACGGTGTCCTCGGCCATTTCACGGTAGGTAGTCCACTTGCCACCGGCGCAGGTGAGGAGCCCGGAGGGGGAGGTGGTGATGAGATGGCTTCGGACGAGGGACTCGGTGTTCTTGGCGTTGGGGTTCTTGACAAGAGGTCGGATGCCTGTGATTGTTAGAAGAGTTCGGAGCAGGTCAGTTGAGATGGTGCGACTTACCAGACCAAGCAGCGAGGACATCCTTGCGTGAAAGAACAGACTCGGGTGTTAGAAGCTTGCTGACTTCCTTGAGGATAAAGTCAACATCCTGCTGTTGCGCAACAGGCGCAGCCTCAACTTCGCATGGGTTGTCGGTGGTACCAGCGAGAGTGTAGCCCTGCCAGGGAAGAACGAAGATGACGCGACCGTCTGAGGTAGCAGCGTCGAGGAGACCAAGACCGTTGGGGCAGATCTCCTTGGGAAGCATGATGTGCACACCTGAAGCGGGAGCGACAATGGGCTTGCGAGAGGGATCGTCCATTTGGTGGATGGCGTCAGTGAAGGGACCGGTTGCGTTGACGACTCCCTTGGCGCGGACCTTGAAGGGCTGAGCGGCAGCGGCATCACCGTCCTTGGAGGCGAGGACATCGCGGACTTGAGCGCCCATGATCTTGCCGTTAGCATCCTTCTCAAGGCCAGTTACTTCAACGTGGTTGAGAACAGTAGCGCCGTAGTGCGAAGCAGTCAGAGCGAGAGCGACGTTCATTCGAGAGTCATTATGCTGACCATCGTAGTACACCAGCGCGCCAACCATGTTCTCCCGTCGCAAGAGGGGGAATGCCTCGAAGGCCTTGTTCTTGCTCATGTAGTATGAGCTCTCAAGACCCTGCGAACCAGCGAGGAGATCGTAGGCCTTGGTACCAGCCCAGAAGTAGGGCGCCTCCCACCATTTCTGGAGGGGTAGTAGAATCGGCAATGAGCTGGACAAGTGAGGCGCAATGTTGAGGAACGTCTTGCGCTCACGAAGAGCTTCCATAACAAGCTGCAATTGACCATAGTCAAGGTTCCAGACAGCCTTTTCTAGATATCGCACACCACCGTGGACAAGCTTTGTGCTCTTTGAGCTTGTGCCAGAGGAGAAGTCATCGCGCTCTACAAGAGCGACTTTGAGACCGCGGGTGATGGCGTCAACAGCGATACCGGTTCCTGTAGCGCCGCCTCCGATGATGAGGAGGTCGTATTCTGTGTCTTCGCCGCTGCGACGCAGTTCAGCGAGTTGTGATGCGCGGGTCTTTGTGGCGCTAAATGTAGGAGGGACGATGCGGTTCTTTTCATCGCGCTTGAGGGGAACGAGGGGCTTGTCGACGATGTGTGTCTTGTTGCGGGAGGCGTAGTATGCTCCTCCGAGGGTGACTGTTGTTGTGGCTGCTGCTGCGAGGAGCAGAGGGCGCTTGAGCGACCGTAATCTTTGCTGCATTTTGTGTATGTGTGTGGTGTTTGGGGGTGTCGCACCGGGAGCGATTGTTTTGCGCGGGAAGCTTTTTCTGGGTGTGAAAAAGCTTGGGGGAGGGAAAAAGATGGAGAGTTCTGGGTCTGGGGAATAAAGATACAGATAGAACAAAGAAAGAGAGTTAAGTTAGGCTTTGGGGTTTATAAGAAGTAAATTGAAGCGCGATGATCGTGGAGAATGCGAATGAGAGTTTCCATAAATTAGCGGAGTTGGAAATGGGTCTGCGATGGTTGATTCTGATATCATGGACTGCTTGAGTTTTAACAAGTTTTTTACGAGGGCGTCGGGAGCACATGAGAAGAGAAGTTTGGGGGTTCAGACCCAGAATTAGGCTATGCAATGCATCATCTGTCTCTGCTCAAGCCCGAATTACTCAAAGCATCTCATCTGACCCGCAAGCGAGATGCGAATGAGCGCAAAAACGGTGCAATAGACGTCGCGGGCTGGGTCGCATGCCTCAAAGAGGAATTCCGGGAGGTCCTGAGCCTCAAGCCCATTAATGCACGTCGGGGCGAAAACACCGAGGAAGCTGACGTCGTCATGAGAGTTTGACCCCTGGTCTTATGCAGCTCGGTATTCAAACCCCGAAGCTAAAGCCCGAACGTGCACTGGAACAATAACGAGCCGTGCCGATGTGCGGAGAGCTACATGTGCTGCCCCCACTGTCGGGGAGGGGAAGCCCGAGGTTCTAGACTTTGGGGTGAGAGTCAAAAGGTTCAAGAAGGTCATGACTTTTCTGGCTAAACACGATGCGGGAAATAAACTATGCCATTCATTTGCTTGAACTGCATATGTCTGCTCTGTACTGTATGTGTTGTTTTGTGTACGCCAAATTGTTCCACTAATCAGAAGGCGAAAGACAGTCTTACTGTGATGTGACTGGTGGATGCTGTGTTTTGACGGCTTGAGGGCTGAAAGACATACAACTGACAACATGTCCAGCTCGAATACTATTGCAAACATACATATGTTTGTGCAACTTCTGTACTTATGAGTGCTAGAAATTGACGATGATTTTTGTGCTCATTACGAGGTTCACAGTGTTGTGCCGACGTAGATGCATCGAGAAAAGCTGAGAGTGCTGAAGGTCTAGGGTTGGTGGCGACTGTTAGCGGCGGTAATCATTGGTGAGTACCTCACAACGGGCACGGTGCCCGCGGGTGGTTTGGACAGAGACTGACAACTTTTAATCAAGGTTCGAACAGTCTATTCAAGTATCACTCTCGCTACATCGGCTGTGCATGATTGATGCACGATTTTATCGTCTTCGATCGAGACCATGCGCTTCCTGCGCCCCGACGTCTTGAAAGGTATGTGACCCGAGCTTCGACAACAAACGATGCAATACCGATCCGTCACAGACACCCGTTCTCCAACAAAGAAAATTGCTTTTTCTATCACAGATTGCTAATATCTTATAGGTTCAGGTAAACGCGTTGCAATATGTCATCACCGTTCATCGATCACGATCATCTGAGAATTTTAAGTCATAGCATGAGCTTATTATCTACGCTATCAACGAACACTCAACACCGCCGCCGCAAACAAGCAACGAGCAAAAAAAAAGATGTACACGAACGCCATTCTCGTATGCTAGGCTCGTCGCTCCTCGAACAAATGATCTGTCATTTTAGCGCCACTGTTTAGGCCATGTCTCTGCATCTCACGACACGAATTTCAACCATCGTCTACGGTCTCCGCCTCACCACGAAAGCACTCTGATCTTTAAGGATCGAGCGCAGCTATACGGGAGAGGAAGCACTGTAAGTGTTGGACCACGTTGAGCGACGGGGGCTCAACAGACGTGGGAGACCCATGCCTGGCGTGTTGATCGGACTGGGTCCTGTATAGATAAAGACATCATACAGAAGACCACCGAAAGCACATCCCAAAAAGGGCGCCACCATCGGGATCTGGATTCCACTGTCAGTTGATATTGAGAGTCGAGGTATTGTTGTCGGACTCACCCAGAAATAGTACCCGCCAGCAGACCAGACCTCACTTCCATATCCGATCATGTACGAAACCAAACGAGGTCCAAAATCACGAGCCAGGTTGATGGCATAACCAGTCTCCCAACCAAAGCAAGCACCAATTCCAAAGATCAGGAAGAACAAGCCAAGTGGCATCAAAGGACCAGCACCGATGTTAGCGCTATCAGCCATAGCGAAAATGACGAACTGCAGAATCGTGCTGGCGATGAATTCAGAGAAGAACATGCCAGTGCGTGTCATGAATTCAGCTGGGTACGTGCAGAATACACCGGCGGTTGCATTCTCCCCAATAACTGTTCGAATTCCTGGTCCGCCTTCATAAGCATCAAAGGCAGACTTGTAATTGCCGTACACGACGGCAGCAGCACACATGGCCCCGAGGACTTGGGCGACGGCATAGACAGGAAACTTTCTCCACGGATGACCTCTGAATATACAGTTGGCGAGAGTCACGGCTGGGTTCAAGTGACCGCCTGATTTACCGCCAACGTATACTCCAAGCATGACACCGAGACTGATTCACGTCAGTAAGAGCTCAATTGGCCGCGGCGATAACGACTTACCCCCATCCCCATGAGATACTCTGATAATCACCCTTAGTTCCTCGGCTGAGGACAACCTGAGCAACGACGCCGTCACCAAAGAGGAGAAGAATGAAAGTGCCGAAGAATTCTGAAAAGGCATCTTGGCAGTATTCTCTCACTCGACTCCAGGCGTATTGCTCCGGCGGGGGAGGAATAGTGGGCGGTTCACTCGGAGCCTCGCTGTACTTTTCATTCTGGCTCATCTCGACTTTAGTGGGGATGGAAGATTTGTGCACAGAAGATTCAGAGATGGAGTCGTTCATGGTAGGGATAGGCATCCTAGAGTGAGCCTGTGAAGATGATCTTTGAGACAGAGAGGAGAAAGGTTGGCGGATGCAAGAGAGACAGGTTACACTGAGAGGATTGGCGTCATCAAGCATCTCTGGGGATCACGTTACAATTTATGGTCAGCAAACGCACGAAGCCTGGATGTCTTTTTGCCCCTCATCTCATCCCCAAGAGATGGGGATCCTCTTTCTTGCTCTCGGCCTCGGTATTTGCAAACACCACCCTCTACATGCAGAGCATACCGAAGCCAGCGAGGTTATCAGACATCACCAACGAAGTGGGCTTTTGGCAAGCATGTCGATCCGCCACTGCGTTAGGAAAGAGGAACGGACACGGGGAGACGCAGCGACTACACCCGATGAATCGAACCATGGTGCGGCCGCGATACGAAAGCTTGGACGGCGGGCGGTGCAAGAGTACCAGAAATGCCGCTCGGCGGCACACACCGAGCGACAAGAAGCAAGAAGAGACGGGCGTTCAGACGTGGATATCATCACCGAAGAATCTGCTCTGATCAGGTTGCTTACACCGAAGGCCGGGTGGGATGGAGAATAGAGGGGGGTTGCACGTTCGAGACTTGTGTTTGCATATTGCTACTCCACAGTCCGAACCAAACCCCGGATCGTCGTGCGAAAAGAGAAAAGGATTTGCACATCCGCTTGACCGAGGTTGGCTTGGCTAGGAATTAAGGTATGGTCAAGGTGTGTTGACCCCGACCCGCTAGGATATGCGCCCAGTCGAGCTTCTGGAACAAGACTGCGGGGAAACGTAACATGAACGAACCCCTCTCTATCAGATGTACATGCATCGGTAGGTGTTGTTGGTCTGTTTTCGCTTGCTAGATCCCCGATGGGCTTTGTCTTGTGACATGGGCTCTGTATTTCGGTATCACGAAGCCGAGGCTTAGCTTACTTACAAGCTACATCAGGAAAGTGACGTTGGTTTGTTGGTATTACAAGGGGTGTGTGTGAGACGATTGCCAATGCTGTGAAGGATTTCAATACCCCGCAGATTACATGCCCAGGATGGTGGGAAATACTTCCCCGAGATGCACTTTACATCTGAAATCTCGGTGTTTGTTGCGATCAGTGAACCCGAGATGGGAGATACTTAAACACCCCAATATGATACGCTTTTGATCCTGCAGTCCCCAATCAATTTTGCTGCTGTCCTCCGCTTCGTTTCTGCTGCTACCTCTTAGTCACTGTTGCATTCGCTCTCCCCGGATCTGACACCTTTCCCCGCAATTTTCACTGCATCTTCTCACAATGCCTATGCTCAACGGAAAACCGAACCCTACCTTTATTGGTGCCATTGATCAGGGTACGACAAGTTCTCGCTTCCTGATCTTTGACACCAGTGGCGAGGTCGTAGCTACGCATCAGCTTGAATTCAAGCAATACTATCCTCATCCTGGGTAAGTTTCGTCTACTACATGATGTGTGAATGATTATTGATGTTTGGTTTAGATGGCATGAGCATGATCCTGAAGAGCTCATCAGCTCTGTTGAGCAGTGCATTGATGGCGCTGTAGAAGCCTTTGAAGGTCAAGGTCACTCTCGTGAGCAGATCAAGGCCGTTGGTATCACAAACCAGCGTGAGACTACTGTTGTCTGGGACAAGACCACCGGCAATGCTCTGCACAACGCCATCGTCTGGACGGACACACGATCGAAAGATCTAGTCCGTCGTCTGAAGCGTCGTCTTGGCGCAAGCGAGTTGATTTCGCGATGCGGAATTCCTCTCTCCACATATCCCTCCGTCAGCAAACTTCTCTGGCTCCTTGAAAACATTCCCGAAGTCAAAGATGCTTATGAGCGCGGTGTTCTTGCTTTTGGAACGGTAGACACTTGGCTTACGTATAAGCTCAACGGCGGAACGGACCGAGATGTCTACGTTTCTGACCCGTCAAATGCGTCGAGGACGATGTTTATGAATCTCGAGTCTTTGCAGTATGACGAGGATATTCTGGACTGGTTCAGAATCGATGACAAGAAGATTACGCTGCCAAGAATCGTGCGGTCGTCTGATAGCAAGGCATACGGTACACTTGCTAAGACCTCGCTCAAGGGCGTCAAGATCACTGGATGTCTGGGCGACCAGTCTGCAGCTCTTGTTGGACAGAAGGGCTTCACCCCCGGTCTCGCCAAGAACACATATGGCACAGGCTGCTTTCTGCTCTACAACGTTGGTTCCAAGCCCGTGATCTCAACACACGGACTTCTCACAACAGTAGCCTTTGACTTTGGCGAGGGCAACACCATGTACGCCCTCGAAGGCAGCATCGCCGTCGCGGGCTCCAGCGTAAAGTTTTTAGTTGACAACTTTGGCTTCATCGAGTCGTCAGCCAAGCTCAGCGCGCTCGCGGAGACGGTGGAAGATAATGGTGGGTGCACCTTTGTAACGGCCTTTAGCGGCCTGTTTGCGCCGTACTGGATTGACGATGCGCGAGGTACGATCTTTGGTATCACGGCGTACACGCAGCGCGGGCACGTTGCGAGAGCGACGCTGGAGGCGACGTGTTTTCAGACCAAGGCCATTCTCGACTCGATGGAGAAGGACAGCGGACATGCGCTGACGGAGCTGGCCGTCGACGGTGGCATGTGCAACTCGGATCTCATCATGCAGGTACGTAAAGGAATTACCCTTGTTCTTGATGTTGCTGACACTTTTCCCAGACCCAGTCTGACCTTATTGGGATCCCTGTCAACAGACCCGGCATGCGTGAGACAACTGCACTAGGTGCAGCTATCGCGGCCGGCTTCGCCGTCGGCATCTGGAAGAGCTTTGATGAGTTGAAGGAGGTGAATACCCAGGGTCGCACCATCTTCAAACCGCAGATCGCCGAGGAAGAAGCGACGAAGCGGTTTAGTCGTTGGACCAAGGCGGTTGAGATGTCCAAGGGATGGGCCAACGAGTAGATTGATTTGCTTGCTTTTTTGCTTGTTAGTTAGCTCTGTAGTTACATTAATTAGCTTGATTAGGTCTCATTCTGTACTAGTATGTTTTACATGGATGGTCTGAAATACTGCTGCCTGATGGAACACCAACCAACCCGTACCAAGAAGGTAACCAGATATAAGCCCGACGTGCAGTAGTGGCCACGAGGTAGATAAATAAATATGGAACTTGACTTGTTCTGGAACACCCACTAGACTCTTTGGTGATCGTACCATGAGCGGCTCCGCACTTTTATTGTTATTTCCGGGGGAGGGGGGATCTGTAGACCATCTGCTGGTGTGGCATCCTTCACAGAACAGGACAAGTCAAGGATCGGGATGTTTGTCGTCAGACCCCCGAGTGATCCGGCACAAAAAGAATATTTCCCTCATAGTGCAGTCTACATATGCCGGTGTTTGTGGTCCGAAGATGCACATGTCACATGCGTAACGGCAATGCAAGGTTAACCATAGATAGAAGGTCTTTGTTGAAACCACGACATGGATATTGCTCCTTGTCGACCAACAGCAGCACGTAAGGTACTTGGCTTTTGGCTAGACAGGGATAGCGCCTGCAACGTTGGACCACATGCATTTTTACTGGACCTCGACTGTTTTTTTGCAGTGTAGTGTTGTAGTTCCATTGCCTTGGCACTTGAATTGAATGGTTGCAATTGAGTGATGCAGTGATATTGTCTTGGTGTTCAGTGCTTTTTACTTGCTACTGGATGGATTTAGTGCTTCTGCTTGGCCATTGACTTCACTAGACCCAGTATTAGTCAACTAACTTGGAGGCTGCTCCACTCTGTCACACCTCCAGATTTTCTCTTCCCCTTCCCGCGGCTCGGCCTTACTCCGTCTGTCGCATGCGATCTCATACCCAACAACACGTTCTCACCTCCACTAAAAACCCGATAACAGACCGTGCAAGGTTTCTGCTTATTCCATTCCCCAGTAGTTTGTTTCCACAGACTGCGGAGAGAGTGACAGAGATCGACATGCCATCCACGTCAATGAGCGGACCCTCAATCGCTGAGGAAGAGGCAAATTCGACCCTGAGCAACGACGATGGGTCCAGTGGCGACGAGTCCAGAATGACCAGCGCCGGTCCTAACAAGAAGCGCAGGAGGGAGAAGCATCAGAAGATATCGTATGTACGCTCTGTAACAATGCCAGAATTGAAGCTGAATCGCGTGATAGCTGTGAGATGTGCAAGGCACGTAAGGTCAAATGCGATCGGGCTGAACCTGCGTGTTCGTGGTGCGCAAGACATAACAGAGCTTGCGTTTATCTTGAGAGGCAGAAGCCAGGTGCTGCGCGTAATGGCTTTAGCATTGAGCTTGAGGCAAAGGTCAACAGGATTGATGCGTTGCTTCAAGCGTTGGGTAGGCGAGTGGAGGAGCATATCGTTCAAGATCACTCTTCAGTCGGTTCGCCAGGTGTATCGCCGTCAATAAACAATGGATATGGACCACCGCAAGTGGATGGGAGACCGACGCCAAACACAAGTCTTCCGAGACAGTCTTCTTTCTCGCAGGCGAGATCACCAGGCATCACCAGTCCATGGCAGCCTATAAACAACCAGAACACTACTCAGTCGCCGATGCAGACCCAGCAAGGCGCCAGTGCACCAACGCCAAGCCAGTCGAGCACTGCGCCGAATCCAACTGGCGTAAGGCGAGATCCATCGTTTCAGTCGTACACGATTGATCTACCACCGCACGACATCATCTACAGTTTGGTAGATCTCTACTTCAAGCATTGCAACACATGGTGTCCTATCCTTGAGCGCAAGACCATCTTTGCTACATTCTTTGGCTCAACTTCTATGGAGGAAGCGGATCGGATATTGCTCTACGCGATTGTGGCTACTACGTTGCGCTTCCTCAAGGATCCAAGATTATCACCAGAGATGAGCTCATATTATCACAAAATCGCCAAGCATACAGTCCAGTTGTACGCTATGGAGCATACCACCATTCCTGCGATGAGAGCTCTTGTCATAATTACTCTAGACGAGCTAGGGACGTCCAATGGTCCTCGGGGCTGGAATCTACTGTCTTTACTGGCGCAAAACGTCAGACAGCTTGGTCTGAGCGAGGAAAGCAGCGTCTTTCTATCCGCGGATGCTTCCGAAGTTACGCGCACCGCTTCATCTCACAGAGTCACCGCTGGCAAACCCGAATCTTGGATCGAAGACGAGGGACGAAGGCGATTATACTGGATGATCTATGTCCTAGATCGATACGCGACAATCGCAACACCAACCTTTGACTTCATCCTCAACGACACCAAGATCAACCGCTTCCTCCCCTGCTCATACGACCTCTTCTCAAAGAACGTGCCAGTCGAAACACGCTCTTTGAGTCCCTACAACGAAAAACAATCACCAATAATGACATATCTCGTCAACAAACCCGAGAACCTCGGCAGTTTTGCCTATCACTGTGAGATTCTTGTCATTGTGAGCAGAATACATGAGTTTCTCAAGACGCCTGTTGATGTCACTTCATCGAGCGACATGGCTGAGTGGCGCAATACATATCGTAATCTGGACAGGACGCTGGATGGTTGGCTGCAGAGCTTACCGAGCGAATATAGCAAAATCTCTGCTCTTTGCCATTCTGACCCTGCGAGTCGCGTGGCGAATTGGTTTATGCTGCACAGCGCGTATGTCACGGCTGCTGTGAGACTGCATTCTTCAGCGGCGTATCCGACTGTTCGTTCTCACATCTTTGTTCCGTCGCACTACGCCATGCAGAGATGTTTATCAGCTGTGCAGAGTCTGGGGGATATCACCAAAGATGTTCTTGAGGCAGATGGTCTGAATCTTTTGGGTCCCTCGTTTGCCTTCTCGCTTTGGGTTGCTGCGAGATTACTTCTTGTTCATGCTGCGACGGTTGGCTGTCCTGTGGACGCGCAAATTGACTTCTTCATTGATACTTTGCGCGATGTTGGACAGCATTGGGAGGTTGCGAATAATTACTCCAAGATTCTGCACCGTGTTGTTCAGAGAGCTCGACAAGGCGACATGAACTTTTCAGCTATGCGAAGGTAAGTCCGAACATCCAGGTACGACATGTGGCATCTCAACTAACAATCACAGGAGTGCATATGACCTAGTGACCCTTACATCGACAGCCCGACACTCTGGCCTTGAGCCAACATCAACACAAGCTACGTCTCTCAGCGAGCTTGATAGCATCGACGTCTTTGAGTTCTTCAATTGTCCTCGAGTGTCAGCAACCTCAAGCAGCCAGTCACAACTACAGTTGCAGCCGATGCGGGAACCAACCAGAAGCAACGGAGTCCCTGACCCAGAGGCTGATTGGTTGGCCTTTGGATCCCCGTACAATCAGGTGTAGCGAAGGGAGTGGTTTATGTCGTTTCGTCCATTTCAGACCATTTGAGTGCCTCGCGGCGCGTACAGCCATATCTTTAAAGCGGTATCTTACATTGAAATATTACACATATGTTGTCTAGTCAGCAATACGAGTTCCTGATACTCTCTGTAAATAACCGAGCATAATGATCTGCGTCACTGAGTCAAACGCGATCCGGACTGGGATCCCCAGCAACATGATCTGCAGCGATGGAACAGTCTGTTATCTTCACCCTCTCCGTGCATTTTCCCTCACTTCAGCCATCGTCGATCTCAGAACTCAATCGGATCGTAACGGGGGCCCCAGGTCAACCTCAAAGTCAATCCAGCCCCAAACTCAATCTCAGCCTCCGATGCCAAGCACGACTACATTCCAACGCGCGAATCTTGACGAATATTATTTCAGCTCATAACTAACATGTAATCATTCATCGTATCAAAATCGTTTCCGGCGTAAACTCATCCCAATCAAAAAGTGCCGAGACATGAATACAAACTCAAAACTCCAAAATCATAACCCTAACTATCCCAAATGGCACCATAAGCTGGAACACCACGCGTTTCCAAACCATAAACCACCTTTTTCGTAATCTTCTCATTCGCAATGATGATAACTGCCTCAGCCTTGAAGGCCTTTACCAGATTGTAGCCCATCTTCACCAAGTCAGGTCTCCCGAGCTTCTTAGTATCGTGGATAACCGCATTGGGAATGCGCTCGCTGATAGTCTGGCAGATTTCCTCCCCAAAAGTTTCTTCAGGGTTCTTGGTTGACCAGATGAGTTGTGTTGGACATGTTGGGTTTTGAATATGTCCAAGAACAGGACCAATGCCAGAGCCTGTTGCGATGAGGACGACGCGGTTGAAGAGCGTTGCGATACGCATGACGCCGCAGGTTGGGACACCGCGTGTCCAGATATGAGTGGGGCCGTCTTGGATGGTGGACTTTGTCCAGTCGCCGGCGTTAGAGACGACAAGGGAGTAGCCCTTTGATCGACCGTTGACGGCTTCGGGAGCCGGGATGGTGGCAAAGGAATGCCACTCCTTGAGAGGTTTGTGAGAAAGACGGGTGAAGGAACCGTTGACGGGGACAGTGTAGTCAAAGTGAAGTCTTATAGCGTGGTCTGAGAGTTTCTCAGCTTCAACTGGGACTTTTCGGAGGAAGCACCAGGAAGAAGCAACACTGGCTGTTGCTACGGCCAGTAACCAAAAGGCAGGCGACTTGACGCAGGATTCTCCAAGTGTAGTGCCAGAAGGGGTATTGTCGTGGGCTGAAAGCACGGTTTGCACCCAGAAGAGGGCGAGCATAGTCCACCCAGCAAAGCGGTGAGTTCTCTCGAAGAGATCGTGATACCGCTTGCGGACTGAAGGCCAAGCCATTCCGATCATGCCAACGAACATGGCTGACAAGATCCAAGAGATGACTTGAGAAGCGATGGATAAGCTTCCCCAGTTGGCACAGCTTCCGAACGAACAAGCGATGTCGGCGATGTTTGTTGCAAGAAGCCATACTCCTGCGCTGACAGCGGCACCAGAGTGAACTCCACCGAGATGGTAGATCTTGGCACATCGGGTCCTGATGGCGAGAGGCCAGGACTTGGGGACGCTGCTTGTGATAGTGTAGAGGGCGTTGATAACGAATTCTTGACGAACGAGGACAGCTGTGGCTAGGTTGATGGCTGTGATAATACCCATCCACTCTCTAGTGATACCAGTCAGGAGGAGAGCAATAGCAGCACCTATGTTGAAGAGTCCAACAAGGGAAAACAGCCGACGATAAACAATGAGCAACCTATGCCGCAGTCCTCTGGCATGCTTAGGCATATCCTTCTCAGGAAGAGCCTTCTCAAGGTCATACTGATGCTCATTAATAAGCGTTGTATCACTCGCATCAGAGAAAGAACTAAGCTGCGTAGCACTCGAGGCATTCGAATCCATACGCGCATGCAGAACAGCAGGCTGAGGTTTACCAACCTCCACCATCTCTCTCATTCTTAGAGCACGCTTGTCGATCTTTCCGTTTGGAGTCATAGGAAGACTGTCCAGTTGGTGGTAGTGTGTTGGCATGGCGTAGTAGGGCTGAAGGATCTTGAGACGGGCCTCTACAACAGCGATGGGACAGTGGTTGGGGGTGATGAAGGCGTGGATCTCACTATTGATGAGGAGGGCTGTGGCGGATTGGACTGAGGGACATGATTTTATACAGGCTGTTACGCCGTCAAGTTCGACGCGGAAACCTTTGACTTTGACTTGGTCGTCTATCCGGCCAAGGATGTGGAGGGTGCCGTCAGGGTTCCATTGGCAGAGATCGCCAGTGTTGTACATATTTGATCTGAGTTCAAGGTCAGTATCAGTTTCAAATATCTCATGTCTAAAACCTACCCGTCTTGAGTGAAAGGGTCAGGTCTGAACCTCTCAGTTGTCTTGTCTGGCAAATCGACATAGCCACGAGCTACGCCTGCACCACCAGCCCAAACATTACCGATTTCTCCAACAGGCACCGGAACAAGAAACTCGTCTAGGATATAAACGTTATTTCCTGGCGTTGGCCTACCGATGGAGAGAGGTTGGCCTGTTTGGTGCTGGTGCATGGTGTTGACGATGGTGGTTTCTGTTGGGCCATAGCAGTTGAAGTATGAGACGTGAGATGCCCATAGGTCAGCGAGTCTAGAGAGGTTAGTTGAAGTCAGAAAGAAAGTGAAAGGAGGACACTGACTGTTGAGAACTAGGCTCTCCGGCTGTGGCAACAGTCTTTAGTCTTGGGAAGTCCTGTGGGTTGTACTTTGACAGGATGCTTGGTGTGCAGATGAGGATATCAATCTATGATAGTCAGTGACTAGCCCAATACTTAGACATCGTAAACTCACTTGTTTGAGGGCCTTTGACCAGTCAGAGCCCCGCATGACCAAGGTTCCGCCATTTGATAGACAACCAAGAGTCTCCCAAGCAGCTTCAAATGGCATGTCAGCATAGTTCTTTGTCTTTGTATTGGTTTACTTACCCATATCAAAGCTGACGTTCAGCACTTGGCCAACACATGTTCCTGGACCAATACATAGGTTGCCTGGTGCTTGGCATAACAAGTTTGTCACATTGTTGTGAGTGATGTCGACTCCTTTTGGTGTACCTGTTGTGCCTATAGCTTGTTAGGGCTATGAAGTGTAGTGAAGATATATCAACTTACCTGATGTATATATCACATAGCAGCCATCCTCAGCCTTACTAACTGGTTTAAAGTCTTCGATGCTTTGATTACTGATGCCTTCATCCTCAATGATAACAACATCGGTTACATCCGTGTTCGAGATACGATGTGCCGTAGCCTTTGAAGACAAAGCTATCCTTCCTCCGGTCTGCCGTAACACAAACCGCAAGGTCTCATCTGCCACTACGCCCCCATCAAGAGGAACATACTGAGCTCCACAAGACAAGATAGAAAGTATACCAACCAACATACCTACACCACGCTTGACAACAAGCGGCACACGATGTCCCGGCATGACACCCAGACTTCGTAGCCGTTGCGCCAACCGGATGCTTCGTTCAGCAAGCTCACCATAGCTTATCTCAACAGCAGGCTCGGCAGAGAGATCTCGTGCCGCAGTTGCCGAAGGCTGTGTGGTGGCATAATGGAAGAATGCCTCTGTGATAGTTGAGAAGCTAGGTCGACTGCAAGTACCTCGTGTAAACGAAATTGGTACGTCAGCTCCCCGTGGGGATGAGACGTCAAGCACAGATGGTGCCATGGCAGCTAAGATCTGGAGGCGTGTGCAAGATAAGATGAGGATCGTCGTACAATTCCAAATAGAAAATAAACTCAAATAGTTTGAGTAGGGGATGGCGGGAGATTGTGCATCAAAGATTTGAAATTAAGGAGTTGCATAAGAAACATCTCTCCACACACAAAAAGAAGGTCTGTTCTTAAATAAAGCCAAAGCCCCTCTCCCACTTTTTTCCTAATCCTACCCAGCCTTCTCGTCATGCTTGGCAGGATAGACCCAACACCAGCAACAGATGGATCGTCAACCAGTCAGCTGCCCTTTCAAGTTGCACCTCGGAGCGAGTACGCCCCCCCGACCACCCCCAGGATGCGTCTTTTTACCTCTATCGAGATACAAGAAAGGATCCGCCTTTCGAAACTCCGGAGTCGACCTAATAAGGTAAAAGTCTGTTGGCAAACAAGAAACCATCTGCCAAGCTAAGGCATGTAGTTCCCAGATAGCGTCGAAAAAGAGGGACAGCTCAACAGGTATACGCACATGACAGATGGGGCAAGACTCTGATTTTGCTTTGGGTCCGTTGGTCCCAGTTGGGGTAAGTAGGTAATGTACCTGAACTCATCGAGGCCTTTGACCGAAAAGAACAACGAGGCGTGTGATGCGGTCTGCGTGCGTACCCCTGTAGGTAGGTACAGCAGAAATACCTACGTACGTACCGTAGGCCCGCAGGCCCGCATGTAGAGAGGGATCTGCCCTGGCTATGGTCATGGCTCCGTTGCGTGGCTGTGGATACAAGGGTTGGCCAAGACATCTCTAGCACGCGGGTTCTGCGGGAGCTGCAGGATCTGAGTTCGGCATCTGCAAAATCTCATATGAGCCGAGACAAGATGATATGAGGTGGAGTTGGGCTGTAAGCTGTGCCGCAATTCTCGAATGAGGTTATCCAATATAAGCCTAAATGACAGATAGCTTACTCATCACCTATATCGTATAAAATATAAAGAAAAACAAGTATTTGTGTTGTTTGAACAACAGGTTTTTGCAGACTCACCGAAATCTATCAGTCAAATCTTACTCAACAAAACGATCATCGGGTCTAAGAGCTAAGCATGCGAACGGCTCGACACTCGGACCAAGCCAACGGAATGACAGACACCAAGATCGACACGAGAAACAGCAAACTACGGGATTTTCAGCAATACTTCCCGACGTGGAATTAGTCCCCAACCACCGCCCTTTCAAAATGCCTCAGCCAACACCAAAAATCTGCAGTGTCTCACTGCAGCAGCTCTTTCTGCTTGTTGGGTTGATCCCAGCCATGTCTCAGTTGAATCAAAGACACCCCCCCCCCACTATCGATTGAGTGATCGACGCGGCTAACTTCGCGTTATTGACGTACCCGAACTATTTGATGCAACGCAACCCGACAAGACGGTCAATCTTGCCAAGTGCAGTGCTTTCAGCTACACTTTTTCTTCCTTCTCTCTCTTACGATTCTGTCATCGATATCGATCTGGTCATGGATGAGCAATTGGTCCTTGCGTCGACGCCTGCAGACGGCGTACGCGTCCTCGCGTTAAACAGGCCCTCCAAGCGAAACGCCCTCTCGCAGGAGCTCATTACCGTGTTTCTGGAACAGCTGAACACGGCGTCCAGGGACAATGGCGTGCGAGTCATTGTCATCACAGGCAGCTCTTCTTTCTTCTGCGGTACTGTACCCATACCCGTACCCATACTCCGTACCCATGGGTGAATCCACACACGCCACAGGGGTATAGAGCCCCCCGGCACTTGTCGCGCTCTAAGTTAGTGGCAGGGCTAAGCTGAACTGGAACTGATGTACAAATGATTTCTTTAGCGGGAGCTGATATCGGGGAGATCTCGCGGCTCGATGCGGAAGACGCGCGGGGCTGCCGCTATCTGGCGGACCTTTGCTCGGGGATGCAGGCCGTGCGCAAGCCCTTGATAGCTGCTGTTGAAGGAATGGCGGTGAGTTTAGTTTTTTTGACTACCTACCCGAGGTGTTGGTTGAGGCTAGACTAACGATACTTTTGCTGGGGATTGACAGCTCGGAGGGGGCTTTGAGCTTGCTCTCATGGTGAGTTGAGCTTTTTTCCCTTCCTTTCCGTGGACGGAACCCGTGGGTTTGCTGACGTCTCACAGTGTGACCTGATCTTTTCCGCGGACGGAAGCCGCTTCGGTCTTCCAGAAGTCAAGATTGGTCTCATCCCTGGCGCTGGCGGTACACAGCGTCTGACCAACGCCGTGGGGAAGTACAAGGTATTTCCCTCCCCCCAAACCTCGTGTTACCCTGTGCTGACATGCGTGATACAGGCCATGCAGATGATCCTCCTTGGCCAGCCCATATCAGCGGAAGAGGCCCGGTTCGTGGGTCTTGTCGTGCAGCTGTATGAGAGCGGCAAAGTCCTCGAGCACGTTGTGAAGGATCATGCATCGACGCTTGCGGCCCTGAGCTCCACGGCGCTGGGCTTGGCTAAGGAGGCTATTTGTAGATGTAAGTGGTCATCACGTAGTATTTGTGCCACGTTGACTAACGTGCTCATCATAGCTGATGGTTTGGGGGCCGATCATGAGTTTGAGAGGAGTTTGTACTACTTTGCGTTTGGGACGGGGGATAAGCGAGAAGGTGTCAAGGCGTTCTTGGAGAAGAGGAAGCCAGAATGGGGGCCTAGGTAACTGCACGCGTTGGTTCTTTTGTAAAGTGGCAGCATATGCATGACGCGGTGATGATAGTTAACGTTCAAAGTGTATGCTTCTGTTGAGAGATATCATTGGTGCGCGGTATATGCCTGTATTCTCTTGGACGACCCCGCGCGGCTAAGCTTTGCTGTCAGTTGATGATATTGTCGATCATTGATTATCAATTGTCCAATCTCGCTGCTCAGTTCTCACATTTTCACTCGGCACTGAGGTTGCCAATCTCTAACATTTGTGTACACAGTCACCGGGCCTGCACTTTTGCCAATTATTCTTAGGTGTCAGGCTCCAGCATTGGTACATTCACTCCTGTCTTGTACCCCCTCATGAATATCAGGTGATTACATGTTCATGTCAACGTGTATCATCCGTACTAAACGCCGTCCCGTCTCGCCTCGGTGGACGACATACGCAAGTCAAGCTCGGAACTGATTCCACCAATCATACAGCATTTTCTAAGCCTCATGCAACGGTGGGCATTAACTGCAGAGAAAAGTTGATGTAGGGGTCTAGGGTTGGACCGGATCTGTTGAAGAAAACTAGCTGCATGCCAACACATGGTCCGGCACGGCACGTATAATGGAGATGTAACGTCGTTTGAGAAAAAACACCGTACTTCCTCGAGTCTCGACCAACAATCTTGAGAAGGTTCTTTGATTTGCTGTCATGGCAAGGATCTTGTCAAAGCGTGCATCAATACCCTGTTGGCACAAACTTAGGCCGTCCTTTGTTAACCAACAATAATTCTCGTGGCCGCGTGTAATTTTAAGCCACGGTATAAATGGACTAACTAAATGTCCATAGACCAACACGAGAAACTGCGCAATTCGCGCACAATTACGGAGACTACATTGACCATGCAGAGTCGTACGATTTATGCTCCAGGCTAGGGTGATCCTCCCGCATCTCATCGTCTAAATCAGCGCCACGCCGCGACTAGGTAGCAATAGCTCGTGGTGAGCCCCTGGTATAAACTCAATTTGTCATTGGTTAGTGCACTTAAACGCCCAGGGTATCTTGTTGGTTGACTTTGAACATGCTTTCGATAGTCTTCAATGTAACATCCATTAATGCAGTCTTGAACTTTAAATAAATGGAAAACGACCTCTCTCCGAAGATCTTGCCGCGGTGGAATGTCACTGCGGATAGAGCGCTTGTAAAAATATTCTGATATTGACACTATGTCAAGATTTGTACCTGAAACAACTATATAAGTGAAGAAAGGAAAAGAGAGTTCTTTCAACTTCATCTTCATCTTCCATACTGGTCAGCAGAAACCGAGTTCATGAACGTAGTACCAGCCAGCCGGAGAGTATCAGGCTGGGCCATCGATCCATTAGGGTTGAAGTAGAAATGCTCGCCGTATCCACCGCCATTGTTGAAAACAGGCCACTCAGGAACACCGGAAACTACAGAGGTTAGTTTGATACCGTGCACATAGGGAACATGAAAAACGTACTTCCGTGTTCGTTGGGGTTGAGCTCGGTGATGAAGCTGATCCACATATGGCTCACAAGCTTAGCGAGGTCGAGAACCTCCTTTGATGCGTTGACAAGAGGGCCTTGACCTTTGCTATAGCCTTGGCCGAGCATGTTGTAGAAAACGTAAGCGATCTCGACAAAGTGAGGAGTTCCGATATAGTCGGCTACAGTCCATGTTAGTAAACATGAATCATCTCAAATCTATGAGGGATATACTTACGCATGTTGGTATTGGGGGACTCAAACAGGTAGGCATATGAAGTTACGTTATGCTTAGACCAAGCATCAGTTCGCGCACGCCTCCACGACATGAAGAGCTGGTCGCCCTGCAGAGCAGCCCATCGCTTGTACTGCTTCTTGACAGGATCGCTTGACTTGTAACGGTAGCCCGATGGAATTCCAAGAGCGTCGATGTTGGGATACAAAGCCAAGAGTGTATTAACGGTATCAGCATCAAGTCCAGCGGCTCGAAGATTGGAAACAGCCTCTTCGGTAGAGTCAACGCCAGGCAGACCGAAGAAGCTACCCTCATCAGCATTAGTTCCAGCCATGAGAGGCACCTTGGTGAAGTTTCCATCGGCGAGAAGCTTGGAGGGATAGTCCGGGACAAAGTTGTCGTCAACAACGGGGTAGAAGCTGCCCTGGATCTTGGTGCTCGTGGCGTTGAGCTTCTCGAAGGGGACTTCGCGGAGACAAGCAAGCTTATCGGATTCCTTGTCGCATCCGACTGCCTTGACGATCGTGTCGTAGCGCTGCTGTGGTCCGGTGTAGTTCTTCATGTCAGTCCCATCAGCTCCAGATTCGGCGATGATACCACGGAATAGCCCCTCGTCAACGCCTCCGTACGCCATGGCTTGATAGCCGACGTTACCACCACCGGCACTCTCACCGAAGATGGTAACCTTTGAAGGGTCACCACCGAAGGCCGCGATGTTCTCCTTGACCCAGTGCAGGGCAATACGCTGATCCTTCAAGCCAAGGTTGGCGACTCCGGCATCGAAGATGTCCTTGCTAGCCATAAATCCCCAGAAAGAAAGTCTGTCTGCTGATCATTAGCCACAGGTCTAATTGGTATAAGATAGTCACTTACAGTCGACGGAGACTCCGATGAAGGGCTTGCCCATCTTGACAGACTCCTCTACCATGAAGCTCATGTTGTAAACACCGTTGGCGCTAAAGTCCATGGTCCAGCCTCCACCGTGGATAAAGACACCAACCGGGAGTTTCTCCTTCTTGCTGCCCTTGGACATGGCAGGCCTGACGATGTTGAGAGTCAAACAGTCCTCGCTGAAGGTCGCAGGACCTTGATCAGCGCTGTTCTACACCATGTCAGAGAGACTTTACACGAACATGAGGAGGGAGACCTACTCCATAACCGACACAAGAATCAGCATACTTGGTGACCTTCTTGACCTTGAACGTCTCGTTCAAAGGCTGAGGATTCTGAAGACGAAGTTGGCCGACAGGAGGTTGAGCAAAGGGAACACCAAGGAAGAGATCTTGGTCTAATCCAGCGACATATTTGCCCTCAAGGGTACCGTTCTTGACTCGCACAGAAGGTGCTTGTCGTCCGAGAACGCCTTCAGTGAGAAGGGCGACCGCAGTGGCCAGTTTTAGGAGAGAAGGCATAGTGAAAAGAAGGCTTGGCGTGACACTTTTCGAATCTCAGAACCATCTTGCTAGTGGACCTCGAGATTATTTATTATTCCGACAGTCTTGGGAAACTCAAGGTCTTGGTCAACCTATTGACCAAAGCTCCGGCTAGAGTGCCATCGAGCGGAGAACAGAAACGTCATGCGGAAGAACTCCCATAAAATCCATCAAAACTTCTCAATGCATCCGGTATATTATCAACCAGGGATACCACGCTACAACCATGCCCATTCCCTATCTCGACCACAATTCCGAATATTCACGCTTGCCGAGGTCAACTGCCGTCCGCCCGTTTTGTCTGAATCGCAAGTCGAATGATGCACGCAAGAGTATTCCCCATGGGGAATCGCAAATAAACAATGCATGCGGGGACCTTTGATGGCAAAACATCGGGAGACTTGAAACCCCGGATATATCGTATGGGGAACCACAAACGGGCCGTTAAGGTTCTTGTGATCGGACGTAATTGGCAGCTGGACCACTAGTGATGGAACCATGGACCTGGAATTGGCCGAGGGGGGGAGACTTGGCTTGGCCGATACTACCCTCGTCATGATTATAACCAGTCATGATGGTAGATCCCGTCGGTGTTCACGACTCGTGGGGAGCGAATGTCATCTATTCCGCAGGTCAAGATGGTACAGCCAATAAATGATGTGTATTTCTCCCCAAATTCTCGTATGCAATGCAACCCTAGCTAAACGAGCCTAAGAATATTGAACCTCGATATTGAACTGGTCATTTTTGTCATCGATCAACGTGACCTTGACTCCCCATCCCGAGGCCTCAAACGACTTCTTCCCATTCATCGACAAAGTCCCGTCGTTCAATGGTTCCGCGCCATTATCATCCCCGCAGCCGTTCGATCCGGGCGTTGCATCCAAGACCTTGATTGAACCCTCCGACGTGGCTAGCGTTGTATCAACGGTATACAGAAGAACTCCCGGTGCGCAAATATTCCCATCAACGCACTTCGCAACACGAGCCTCGACAACCAGAGCAGAAGTATCGCTCTTAGCAACGACAACAGCCTTGACACCGCCCTCAACTTCAACAGGAGTCAACGTATGCTTTGTTGTACCACGTTCAAGAACGCAGTCGATTGTTTCATCGGCCAACCATCCAAGTCTCCATTTATCCCAAGCAAAGAAATCAGGCGCTACTCCTCCTACATTTCCCATGATACTCCATCCTCCCGTGTAGTAGCCAGTCGGCAGGTCCGGCGTATTAGGGTAGTAGTCGGGCAAACACATCGAGTGTCCTGTCTCGTGATTGACCGCCTTATAGCCCCACGAGATGTAGGGATCGGCGCCGAAAGTGACAGCTCTTCTGGAGACAAGTTTCCCATTCCGTGTAGACACGCTGAAGCTGGATCCGAGTGATCGGGTCATCTTGTAATTATTGCGTGTTGTCGCGACGTAGAGAATGTCCGTCTCGGCGGGTGGTGCTCTCGCCCCGTTGTTTGGATACGCGTCGAGAGCATCTTGGATATAAGACAGATGCTGTTCAGCGCTAAAGCCCTCTTCCTATTTGTAGGATGCTGCTGATTTGGGCATGCGGTAGAACTTGGTAGTATCGGCTGTGATATTGAGTTCAAGCTGGCCATAGCTGGCTGTCTGATACCATTTTGCTGCATCCGTTACAAGAAGATCGCGAAGCTCTTTGGCGGATTCAGAGGCTGGTGACTGAGCATCCGAAAAATCGATAAAGATCATGTAACCCTGGATCGTACAAGTTCCAGAAATACAGTCGTCCTGAAACCCATGTCCAACACTGCAGTGGGCATCGGTTCTTGGCAGCTTGCATGTTGTTGCAGCTGCTATCGCTGAAGGCAATAAGGCCGACAATAAAGACGCCTTGAACAGCATTGTGACTTACGTCGGAGTATGGAGAGTTTCCACGGCATTTTGGACGTCTATCCCAGTTTATATGCCAGATAATTATTGAGTTTGCCGGGCGTACCAAAGCTTGGACTTGTAAATGGTACGTTACGATTCCTAGCATGTTTCGTTTATGGAAACACGAGCTTTAAATAATAAGGATGGCAGTGCGAAACGTAGCCTTGAATAAGCTCATGTTTCAGACCGTTCAAAAGTGGCTATCACCATTTGGGATTTGTACGAGGGATCAGAGTCATGAGACCAGGCCCCAGATAAATAATTAACTTGCATTTCGATGTGCAAAAATGATTTTGAATTACCGTTTCCAAATTTCTGATCCTTAAGATGCTGTCGTGGAGTATCATAAGATCTGTTACGTCTTGTTTTCTTCCTACTGTTTCTCCCCTTCCGTATTTAGAAGTTTCTCATAGTGAAACTGATAATCTGGAGGGTAAATTGTTTTCTAGCATCATGAATAGGTAGTGCAGAGGACCCGCTTGATCTGTCATGAAGATATAGAAGACCGACGGAGAAACTCGGTTTATCGGGGCTTGCCTTCAATTTCTTGTGAATTTGAGCATACTCTGCCAGATTGACAAACACCCGGTTCAGTAGAAGAACAGTCCTGATTATTTGTTCCTTTGTTGGGATAACTTAGAAGGCCGATACCGTTGTCTCTGCAACAGAATGATAGATGTCGGTTTCAGGCATCAGAAACCTGTGTGTTAAGCTCCCTTCAGCACTAGGCGCAAAGATCCTTTTCGCTCTCCAGAGTATACCCATAGGCGATGGAGAGACTTCTCGTCATAGATCTTGCGGTTCAGTAAGCGTGAACAGTCATTCCTTGGTCCCATGAGGTTTCAGAACTTTGACCGGAGTATTGGGACGAAGCTAGAAGGGAGCTCCTACTTTCTTTCGTTCTCGGTATTCCACAATTACATGAAAGCTTATGCAGCTCTTCTGTTACTCAGTTTGATATCCTGGGATAGGTATGAGGGACTATTAGGCAAAGACAGTCATCGAGGTCTATCCGTCTTCGCATACTGTATAGACACTCCCCATCCCTGTGAAATCTTCGATGACCATGGTGATGACAATTATTTCTCTCTACTTAGAGAATGTAGATAGGTTTGTTTTGAAGTTGTCTCGGTGCGAGAAAGTTAGAAGGAAAAGCAGGATTCGCCATCCTTCTCGCTCGGTTCGTTGATCAGCGCCAATGCCTCCATCGCAACAACTCACAACGCTCATTTCAGTCATTTCTGATGCCCAAGTGGATCGCCCTCAGCCCAACTTCAAATATCCATCTGCCGAAGATGTTGCGAAAACAGCTCTGATTTACGGTTCAGCCACTCATGCCCGTCCCGGATTGGGGCTGACAACTCTGTAAGAATAGAATGCCCCTCGGGGCTCTAAGAATCTTGCAATCTTCTGGTGAAGAAGTAGTTCCGATAACTAACCATTTGACTGACTGACTCCAAGGTACCGCTTGTTGATCGCTTATCAAGATTATTTTCACAAGTGTAACTCACTTGGCCAACTTCGTAAAGTCAGTGTTAGACGTGCTGTTCATTTTTTCCGAAAAGACATTGTGGCTGCTCTTAACCTCTTTGACATTGGCGTTATCCAAGTTAGTCGTCTCTGGTGCTATCGCCGTGGCTGATATTGGGTTAGTTAGCCAGAGTGATATTTGAGTCTTGCGTGAAGGGGGTGGGCTTCGATCAGTTTTCAACTTGCCTTTAGAGGACGCTTGGATCCTCTGCATAATAAGTTGTGAACGTTGCAAGCACCTCATCTTGCTGATGAGAATTTACTATCAGATCCATGGTATAAATTCGGTTAGTAGGTATCTTTATAGTATATTTCAGAAACTTCTAAATTATTTATTGTTAAATCTTTCGCAATGCTAGTTAAAACTTTGACTAACTAAATATATGACCAAATGTTTGATGCTTACTTTACAAACGTATGATAAACCTGGCTATATCTTATAACAATTCTCTAGGAGGCACGGGAAATAGCTTCGTCAAGATTTTAGGCTCTTTATGTATTGATTCTTAGGACATCAGGTGTCTATCGACATATAGACAAGGATTAGTGGGTTTCCCATAAACAAAATAGGTTTCCAGAGAGTTTTTATATTCTTCAGAAGAGATGAGTTATATACGGTTCTTACAACAGCGTGGATAACGGGTATGAATGTGACGATTAAATGCACCCGGGAGTAAATCATGCTCTAGGAAGACATCGCTGATCTTAGTCATGGCTAAGTTGGTACGAGTATTGACCATAATGAAGAGAACTGATGAGAGATGAAGTAACGAAATTGCCATACCCTATAGCTAGCTATTTCAGGCGCCGGCATTGCGGACATTGACGACCGACTGACAGGTGCTAGTACCTGAACTTAACGAGCCACAAAATTTGTACGAAAATTAAGTGCCCCTGAACCAACGCCGCAAAAACTGGCGATAGCTTCAATAGCGTGACAAAAGGAGTTGAAACAAATCGATAGCGTGGAGGGACCATGGCTCAAAACATCGTTAGTTTAGGGTGGAACGCCCAGCGGGGCGCTGATTGGTGGCCGAGCACGCTATTGGTAAAGCGCGTTTTTAGGTGACAGGGATTATAATCCGATCAAGGACAAAGAAAGACAGGGCTAGCCCAGGGGTTTATCGGGACTTGGTTATCGGAGCAGCTTATCGCGATGGTCATTGAAGGAGCAGAGCACTTGTAGCGGTTGCTTTGCGCCTCAAGCATACAGATAGGGAGTTTGCAATGCCGAAATGATCAAGTCATGGGGTATGAAGTATTCCTACAATACAGGAATGATTACCGCCGGTCATAAGCATCATCGCCAAAGCAAGGGGGCGGAGCTCAACAGCCATCCAATTAAAACCCGTTGCAAGTGGCGTCTTTAGCTTCAGCTGAGGAATCGTACTGTAACAAAGAGCCCCTCTTTTTACAGCTCAAATGAAGACAAAAATATTCGAGAGAGGAGAATGTTTCTCCTATTCAGTGATTGAACATTGAAGCTTCATTTTGCGACGGCAGTGGACATTTGAGGGCGTTGATGAGGCAGAGGTTGGTTTGGTGGCGCCCGACCGTTGAGTCTGATGCTAGCGACGGCAGTTTCGGGAGGAGAAAAACAGAGTTACAGCCCTGCAACGTTCAAGGTTTAGATGTAGCGAAGCGTGATGAAGAACCAAATGCGATAATGTGAGATTGCGGGTGCTACAGGCCTGACTCCTCAAGCCCAAAAGGCGCAACAATTGATGATAGAGCCCTTGAAAGAACTGATGCGCTTCGAGAAAGATGCTGGAAGAGTGACGAGATCTGGGTAAGAAATTGCTTGGCGGAGCAGGATCCGTTAAAGGGACCAACACACACCAAAAAGTAAGCGTAAGCACCCCCGCATCGCGTGCAACCTACAGTGCCCAGTACAGTATCACCATCAATCACGACTCTAATAATAAATAACCTTGTGAAGACAATCTTCTATTCCATGAATCTGATCGGCGGAATAACCCTTCTTCAGAAACAACACAGCATGCTACAAGGTTATTTCTCAACTACCGTGGTCTCATGGTCCCCTTTTTCTCAGGCATCGCCGCAGATTGATTACAGTGGATCAAAGAGGCGTCAAGCCTTGACCAACCGTTATGAAGCGCTACCTGTACTGAGACAAGCACGATCACCTACGGTAGGGAGAGCAAAAAATGATACTGTATCTAAAGTAAGAACCCCCTGGACTCCACAGTTAAAAGAGAGTCAGGGGTCTGTTGTCAGTTCCTTTATTTCCCCCTCTCTCAGCTCAGCTGTCTGTCACTCTTGTTTTGCTTTATTATTTTATTTTTCTTGCTTGCTTCCCGACACTCTTTTCTTACGTTCTTTTTTTTTATCATCCCATCACACAGCGAATCAATCGTCGTCCCGATCGCCAGAAAATGACCGTTCCAAGGTCAAACAGAGCCGTGCTCTTGGCCGCCGTTGTTTTTGTCACCATATTTCTCGGTCTCGCACATTTCCACCTCAAGACTCCCTCCGAGTCGACAGCAGCCGTAAAGAGCGGAGTGTAAGCATTTCCCCCCTCTTTTTCGCAGCGACAAAACTTTATCTGACAATCATCCAACAGCCACGAGCCCGCGCCTTTTGTCCCCGAGAAAGAAGCCGCCGCTGCTGCCCCGACTTTCGTACCTGGCGAAGATGAAGAGATTGGCGCGACGCCAGCTGTTGAGGTCGTAGCTGAGACGCCGAAGCCTGAGGAGCATCATCATGCTGTGACGCCTGATAAGCCTGAGGCTGATCCTGCGGAGGAGCCTAGTGATCCTGAGGAGATTGCTGAGGCTGAGGAGCAGGCTGCGAATGCCTCTCCTACTCCCGCTGCTGCTGCTTCGCCCGCCGCTGAGCAGGAGAAGGCGCAAGAGCACGAGCACGAGGAAGCGCACGACCACGAACATGAACATGACCACGACCACGACCCCGAGAGTGAAGAAGAGTTCATCCCCGAAACCGAAGTCGAGGAAGCACCTGAAGCTCCCGCCGTTCCCGAAGCCCCCACCGGTCCTAACCTCGATGCCTTCACACCCGAGCAATGGATCAAGCCCGCCGTAAAGGTCAACGACCCCGAATACTACCCCTACGGCCACTGGCCCTCCAAGCTTCCCTCCAACAAGCCCATCTGGACCAAGCCCCTCGGCAAGAAGCTCTGCATCATCGACCTCGAGAGTCGTCGCTTCGATAAGCCCGGCCAGCTCTGGTCCGACGAAATGACGTGGAACAAGAGCCGAGAAGTCCACGGCCCATCCGGTGGCACACTGAACCACTGGGTTTACTGTACGTCCTTCGCTTAGCTTCCCCTCCCCAGCGCTCGCCGTGTACTAATGTCTCAATAGCCAAGATCCACGGATACCAGTACTACCACATCAAGATCAACGGCTACCCCGACCGTCGCGATTCATGGAAGAAGCCTTCCGTCCTCTCACAGGTTCTAAAGAAGCACGACGTCTGCGTCTTCATCGACTCCGACGCTCTCTTCAATCGTCTCGACCTCCCCCTCGAGTGGCTCATGAACTACTGGAGCATTTCTCCCCAGAACAACTCCCTCGCCCTGCCCTACGATCCTGACACCCAACATAACCGTGACCGACGAGGAAACCTGTTCCTGAATACTGGTTTCATGATCATGCAGAACAAGAAGAAGACATACGAGATCTTCAAGGAGTGGGATGACTGTGCCAACGACGGCGGCAAGTTCCCCGGGTGCACCGAGTTCCGCAACCGAAAGGGTTGGCAACCAACCGACCAGGGCGGCTTCGGCACGTTCATCCGATACGAGTATCCAGATGAGATTCTCTCTCTGCCTTGTACCGAGGCCAACGGCTTCCCTGAGAGCAACTCAGGCTGCGACGGAAAGTTCATCAAGCACGTTTGGATCGGCAAGGAGGATCGTCTCGTCCAGGCCGTCGGTGCTGTCTTCCCTGGTGTTCTCCTCGAGACCTTCCACAAGCAGTTCCTCAAGGAGTCGGAGGCTTTCAAGACTTCCGAGGACGATCTGATCAAGCAAAACGGAAAACCTTGGTAGACGGTTCCTTTATTTTGGTGCTGGAGTTTTGTGCTTTACAGTCGATCGGCGTTTCAATTCCCATGTCTACAGTTTGGAGATCAATACATGGGAGTCGGGTGTATAAATAGAGAATGTAATTGGATATAGATCTACGAGGATGGGGGCGGTACGGCAAAGCCTGAATATACAAGTTCAAACCAAGTCGCGCTCGACGTATGCAAGAACACGAGACCCTACTCCCCACTTTGCGCACCTAGACTTTAGACCAGCCTTAGGGGAGAACCGCAGCAGTTTAAACCAGCTTCTGAGGAGTTTAGGATGAGAAAAGCCTAAAGTTTGACGAGTTTTTTTTTATCCCAAATGCTAATCCTCGCAGTTGTCTTCTTGGCCTGTACCATTTCTACCTTGCCCTTGAACAGTAAACCCCCAATCATATATGCTGTTGTCGTGTAAACCTGATCGCAACGATTTGCAGACTTTGGCCCGCGGTCGCGGCCGTCGACGCAACGGAGGAGTTGGACTAATCACCTCTCTGTCAGAAACCCATGCCCTCCAAGATCTTGATGTGTTCGGTCGATGATGGAATGGTACGTACGATGGTTCTCGGCTGTAGAAAAGTTGTCAGCATGTGTACGACATTGAGAAATATAAGCGAATGCGACGAGGATGTTCCATGAAACCTAGTACTCGAGGACAAGGGATATGTGCTTACCCTTGTGTCCGAAGTCACGGAGGTGCCACGCTGCTAGACAAGCATTAGCTATTGATCCATGTAATCATCGACTGTTCATGACTTACTGCCAGAGGCACTTTGCTGAACTCGAAAGTCTACGAAAGTAGTCAGCAATCGTGTCCATGAATTGATGATCGCAGTCGCATGTTATGGATGGGTTTTTGGGACGGTGCTGGAAGGGACGTTCACACTCACTGGTTTCTTGTGAGCCATCTGGAAGGACTATCAGCAATCCTGTGCACAGCTAGACGTGTCGTTACTCAGGTGGTAAGTTTATCTTACTGTTGCTGATGTGTTGCTTCATGACTGGTCAGCCGAGAGTGCTTGGAATTGGGGATGGACAAAGCCACGCAGGGGAAACTTACAGTGTGGAAATGTTTTTTGGGACTAGAGGAAGACAAACATGTTAGAAGTGTCAAAGATGGGATGGAGTACAAGTTGAACTTACAACCGTGGGCTTTGAACGGCGCTGTACGGCGCTGTGCGAATTGCGTGTTAGCAACGAAACCAGGGACAGTGGAGATGGAAATGTACGTAGACTGCGATCAACAATTAGTCAACACTCTCGATAGGAGCATGGAGGACAAGGGGGACAAAGGGGACTTACCTCGCAGATGTGATCGGGGGCCTTCCAGTTTGAAGTGGCTTGCATTCCTTGCGCGATGGTTTGTAAGGTGAGGTTGGGAACGTGTAAGACGTGGGAGTTGAGTGATGAAAAAAAAAAAAAACAATGCGAGAGCAGGCAGAAGAAGGTGGTCTTCCACGGCAAAACCAAGGTAGGCGAGGGCAGGAGTCGAGAGAACTACCTACCTACCTTGAGATGGATGACACCACATGGAAACAGCCACCATTGACGTGCAGTGCAGTGCAGTGAATGCAGGGTTTAGCTTTGATTAACGCTTGATACTGTCAAATCATCCCACACCATGACGCTCGGCGCATGCAAGATCACGAAACCTCACCTCGATCCTTCGGTAGGTTGCATTAGTCTTAGGCTAGCTTTAGGTAAGAGCAGCATCAGCTTAGACAACTTTAGGAGACTTTAGTATGCACAGATCCTAAACTTTGAGGAGTTTATTTCTTCTCATCCTAAATTTCGGTCTTCGCATCCCTCCGGGACCTTGTCAGCCCTCCCCCCATGCGCCATTGCTGTGTATTCTCGATTGTATTACTTTGCAGAGATACGAGTACGCCTGCGAGGCCGCCGACCTTGGTCGCATTGTCAACATCTTTCCTCCTCGGGCTTGGTCTCCTCAGGCTTGGTCTCTTCCTCCTTCTTTTTCCGCTACAAGTCTGTTAGCTAAATCTGTTCTCAAGTGACTGCAAGAAGCATAACTTACGAGGGCTTCAGCGAAACGGTCCTAGACATTGTTAGTATAGCTTTCTTCAGCAGATTGGACGTTTCACTCACCTCAATGGAGGAGGACTCGGCCTCCTTGGCTGCAAGTTTCTGTTGCAACATATTAGAAGACTCGCGATAGAACATAGCTGCAATTACTTACATCGGCCTTGAGCTGTCAGCTCTGACAGCCACATATCTTGTCAATAGGCTCAACACTTACGGCAGCATCGTCGATATCTTTCTATGCAGAATGTCAGTGGGTGTCCTCGGATTGAATACAAGAGGGAAATACTAACCTGGATTTGTAGATCCAGTTCCTGAAACGCATTAGCAATTGACCTATGACTTGATGTACCAAGGCTGTGGGTATGCAATTAAACTCACCTTGACCTGGTCCGCGAGGGACCATCTCTCCTTATCTCCTTCAAACCATCTTGAGCTGACACTTACGTCGGCGGTTCCACTGTCCTGAACAAGAAGCTTGGTATGCGGGAACGTCGTGGGATCATGAAGTTACAGGTTGGACTGACTTTTCGAAGAGGCTAGAAAATACACGAGTTAGTTAATTTGATCGTTGAATGAATGAATGAATGGATGGATGGATGAAGGAGAGCCGCTCCAAGAGTGACATACCTTTTGAGCCCCCGCAGGGGTGGTCAAGGAGCTCCATTCAGGTGCTTCGTAACAAGTCCAGTACTCGGGAGAAGGGGAGGATGCGCGTGGCGGCGGCGGAGAAGGCGATCGAGGTGGTGAGTAAACCAGGTTGTTCCTTGTGAAGCGAACGGGCTGGAGATGTTGGAGCCTCGCATTTGAGAAGTGGCTTGGATTGCGCAATGGTTTGTGAGAAATGGGGAAGATGCGAGATGTGAGCTTGCAAGAGAAACACAGCGAGAACAGAGGGTGGTCTTCAGCACGGTAAAACCACGGCAGGCAAGAGCGGGAGGGGTGGGAGAGGCAGGACAGGAAGTTACTTCAGGATGACAGGAAATGGAAACAGCTACCAGTCACATGCCAAGTTAAATTTATAAAACTTGATCGTGCTATATCATCTCCACTGTTTTACTTGTAATTGTTGGGAATAATGGTTTATGAATTGTATTTCTGTCTTTCCTTAGTCTTTATCCTGGTAATCAATCGTTTTGAACCTTTGCCAAAGCATCGATCGTCACGTCCTCCTGGACAGAAACCAAACTTAACATTTCGTCATCTCGGGTGAGCTACAGCTAAACTACCGTCCTCTCCATGCTGCAGTTTGTACACCGCGTTGTATTGCAATTCGTGCATTCGGCGATCGATGCTGGTATTGGAGACGTTGAACAGGCACAGCATGACCAAACCCAGGCACATTGCTCTTGTTTCGGTTCCTGATATAATTAGACTAATGCCCAAGAAGTACAAGAGAGATACTTGCCGCACTAGAGGTAGTAACTTGGTCGGGCATCGTGTTGTTTTTTTGAATGGGGGCTTGACGAAGTTGCATCAAGAACGCTTGTTGTTGCGAAGGAGAAAACGAAAGAAAAGCAAAGTTCTTATACCTCAAAACTCCTTTGAATAGTGAATCAAACTGTCCTAAATTTCCTCTCTTTGACCATATTCAGTGCAGTCTCGGCCCTGACACTCTGCCAAATCCCTCGAATCAGTGCGGACCTGGGCACCACCAGAGTCAGTTATCATATTCTCTCTCACCTGGGATTCACGTACCAATTACCATGACATTCCAGAATACCGTCTATTGTTTAGTCACCGAGCCACAGTCAAAGTTGCCTTGGTCACTCGCTGGAATTTACCCTGATTCTTCAACTGTCAATATTTTCCAAGACCAACGAACACGAAATCTCATCACCACCCAGTCACTGGGGATGGTATATTAAATGTGATGAACATGAAAAAACTGTGAGATAAGTCTACGATGGTACAGGATGACACTTACACCAATATAGCTGAGTCTCCATAACATCGATGAACAATACCGAATTTCTCGGATGCAGGCTGAAGTCGCTGAAAGTACACAAGTTCTTAGCTGCTTTCTACTTTACGTCTGTCTTCTTGGAGATCATAAGCGTTTAGATGTACTGATTTGACTTGACAGGTCGTGTCGCCCATTACCCTCGCAGCGGCAATACTCTCTATGCAGGAGGAAGCAATCCCTGACTTCTTAGGACCTACCAAGCTCTCGTTCTTTTTATTGACGCCAATGATGATACTTCTTGTTTCTTTGGTTGCTCGGCTGGTTCAGCATTGGGACAAGGTTCAATTGCACATGTCCCGTCCAGGCAATTGGGTTCAAGCTCGCAAAAGAAATGTCAATAATGGGATCGTCTAGTAGCTAGTTTTTGTTTTTCGATATCATTTCTTTCCTCTATATATCACTTTTCGTAACTCCATTTGCGCCTTTTCCATCAACTTCTTGCGCTGCAACAACTGGTCGTGTCCAATCAAGCTGCAGCTCATTCATCGGCACATCCCACAGAATCTTTTGCTCGTCCTTCACCACCACAAAACCTGCCTTCTTGTAAAGATACAAGGAAGCTTCCTGAGTATTCGATGTAAAAAGCGTCACCTTATCAAACTTTTGCTGCTCGATAAAATCCATTGCCGCCGCCATCAAACGCTTCCCTACTCCAAAGCCACGAGCTCGTTCATCAACGATGAAACCGCGTATTTGCGCCGTGTTCGGCTGTTGAAGGTGCTCTGCGTCGATCAAGATAGTCCCCACGATCTTTTGAGTAAAGTCGACGGAATTTTCAGAGGGTGCTGACTGAACTGCTGCGAAGATTTGGTTACGAGGATTGGTGAGTCTTTGGATGAGGTCGGCCCAGCTTTTGGCAAGGGAGGTTTCGAACGCAAGACCCCAGGAGTTGTATGGGTGATAGTAGGCGATGTGCATCTCGAGACATCTGGCTAGTAAACCAGGACGATATCCTGCCTCAATGGTAATGCTTGACTCTGGGACTGTCATGGTTGTCACTTGGTAGGGCCTGGTTTAGGGAGTAAGATGGGCAAAACGTTGGTGGCACTGCCCGTATCTTATCGGTGAGAATCATAAGGCTGAGGGGTCAACACGTCACTAGCTACCTAGGTAGATAGACAGTCAATGACTAGGTGCATGTCTTGGCACGCCTTTGTGGTCAATCTTGTCAATTGCTTGTCAAAGTGCGGGGTATGAATGATTTGAATGTCAATTGACGCCAATTGATGAGCAATTCCTTTGTACACCAACGCTCCATTTGGATGGCAAAGATGTCAATAGCAACAGCTGAACTTTACATCTATGACAATAAACCAGAATTATCGTCTTTGCCCTGCATCGCCCCCGCAAGTATCGACGTTTTGTGATTGTCGAGGCCCCTCCGTAGGGTAAGTGGCGGTAGGTTTCACAATCCCCCAGAAAAAAAATCCAAGGTAAGAAATCCGTCAGACTGACCTTCCTAATCCAGGCACAGAACGTAGGGGCTTGAATCCTCTTCCAGATCTCATGAACCGGCGGGGATGGTCCACAATAACGCAGAGAGTTGGTTGAATCCTTCTGTCAGTAGACAATGCTGGGGTACAGTGCAGTGCATGTCCAGCGATACCCTGCTGATCAGCGCTGGATTACAGTGCCTTATCTCCAGCGAGATTTAACGTAAACAGTGAAAAAAGCCCAAGGACCTGGGTTAGTACCACATTACCTGAAGTGCTAAGCGCTTCCGTTAAATGAAGGAGCATTTTTATAATTCATACCACAGTAAAATCCAGAAATGATTAAGTATAATAAGCCAGTTTATATTTAATGGCAACGCTAGTGCAAGTGCCCGCCAAAATTCATCAACTATTTATGTTTCATTCACCCAAGCTTCCTAAATGATGAGCTTGGTGAGGAGCTTGCCCTGGTTGACACCGCTGAACAGCTTCATCCAAACCTCGGGCTGCTGCTCAATGGGCGCCTCAATGACTGTCTCGGCAGCCTCGAGCTTGATGCGTCCATCGGCAGTGGCGCCAATAAGCTCGCCTAGAATGGTGGGCACCTTGTCCATATAATCGAGCATGATAAATCCGCGGATATTGATCCTGCAGGAAATAAGCTCGAACCAGTTCTTCAGAGCCATGGGCTCGTCAGAGTTATATCCGCTGACGGCACCGCAGACAGCGATGTGGCCGTGCTTCTTGACGCGGGTCAGCATGGCGTCGAGGATATCACCACCGACGTTATCAAAGTACACATCGACCTCATCAGGGGTAGCGGCCTTGAGGTCCTCGAGGAATGTAGGGCTCTTGTAGTTGAGGCACTCGTGGGCACCGATACTCTTCACCCACTCGCACTTCTTGTCAGAGCCGGTGATGCCAATGACTCGCTTAGCGCCGAGGATCTTGGAGGCGATCTGGACAGCCATAGAGCCAGTAGCGCCAGCAGCGGCTGAGATGACAATAGTGTGCTCGGGCTTAGCCTCGCCGGCATAGTACAAGCCGGTATACGCGGCCAGACCAGAGGCGCCAAACGCACCGAGGAAGTGAGTGGTTGGCAGCCCGTTGGGCAGGGGCGCGAGGGCCTGGGAGTTTTCGGCTTCCAGGATCACATATTCGCTCCAGGTGCCCAGGTGGAAATCCATGCAGAGATCACCGACCTTGAACTTGTCTGACTTGGACTCGACCACCTCGGCGATGATGCCGGAGCGCATGGGCGAGCCGAGGGGCACTGTAGGCACGTAGAAGCGCTCAGGCGCAACGGTGCTCTGGATAAAGTTCCTTAGGCCAGTGTCGTTGGAGAAATACTGGACTTTGGCGAGGATCTGGCCATCCTTCAGCTCAGGCAGTGTAACAGTCTGCAGCTTCCAGGTAGCGTCTGGGCCGGACAGGACAGGCTCCCCTGTAGGCTTGTTGGCGAGGACCCATTGCTTGGTGGTGTAGGAAGATGTCATGATGATGTGTGTGAAAAGGTTAAAGAAGGAAAAAGGAAAGAAATGTTTTGTTTCCGCTGACGGTTTGGTGGAGATAGTTAATATGCTGGTATGGCTTTCTACGAAAAACGTTGCTTTTTAAACCTGGTTCCGTCCAGTCAAATACAGCCAAACCATACTTTATAAGGACGACGCGAGTTTGCCGTGATTAAAAAAGCACTGTCGCCGCGCAGTCTTGGCCTAAACCTTTACGGTGACGGTCTCCGGGGGGCATGAGGGTTGCATTTCCGACCACGCGTTCTAGCAAGGAGGGGCCCTTGAGACCTCCTTTCATGCGCGACGGGGACATTGAGTAAGGACACCGACAACCTGGCTTGTGGGCAGCAGCCATAACGTGGCATGGCAAGGTAAAAACGGGGGGTTACGGAGTACTGTGACAAGGAAGAGATGTGATATGATGTGACAGAAGGGTTACGGTATCATCCAGAAGCACGTCAACGTTTCGATCGATATTTCCGAAACTCAAATTGATTATTAACTCAGAATGTGTTAAAGACGTTGTGCGACCGTTAGACTTGTGCCAAACCATCGACGGGCAGCGCGGGAAGCTTATCTTGCAGTCCTGTTTCTTGTTTCCCCTAGTGTCGCGTCAGTGCGGTTTTTTGCCCTCTCTCTCTCATTGTGTGTCGGCGAACTGCGCTCTTCTTGTGCAAGATCGTCACCCAACGCAGGGGGACAAAACATGATCCGTTTGGACAGTCAGCAGATTATTCCCTACAGTAGGCTAACGTTCTCCGAAAGGAGATATTTTCAGGACCGTCACACTAAAATCTCGTTTTGTGTTCCTATGTGGGCTATATATGGGGATTGATGGAGACGCTTGATGGCGGATTGTTCACCAAGTGGTCAAGGAACGAGACGGGACAGGCCCCAGAAATACTTCGTTGTTTCTAATTCTTGGCGAGTAATTTTATTCAACCAATTCTTCAGTCTTTCTCTCTATCATCTCGGGAGTGCCGTTTTTTTGCTTTTCTCCGCATTGTCTGTTCTCAAGCCCTCGGATGATCTTAGCCCTATAAGACTTTGTTTTATAATCGTTTGGTCAGCTGCTCAAGACAAGACGGTGAGCTTGTTCTCCAGCCCTGACAATCAGACACTCACACTGTCTTTTTCGCTATGGAAGCACTAGAAACCCGGCACTTTCCCGGCTTTTCATTCGACCCGTTGACGATGCTACGGCTGCGGGAGTCGAGTCAAGAAAGTGTCTTCGGTAGTGGAGTAGTCTGTAATCAAAATGTTTCATGCGGCAACTTCGGTTGGTTCGCCTGTTCCTGTACCATTATTCTGGATACCAACATCTTATTGTACGTATCGTCTTTTTCTTCCATTGGATCGTATGAGTCTCTCACGTGAGGTTCGGATATACAACACCAACCGAAGCATCCAATCCCCCTTCCCCCTGAGTGTATCATGACCCAGCGTTGAGGCTCCTCCCATTGCCGCGCCAAGTCCCGTTCGCCACGGATCCGTCATCCGCGTTGGCTAAAGGACCCTGTCAAGGATCTCCTTGCCTCATCACTGCATCTTTCCAAGGCCGTTGCCCCCAAGGATTCCAGGTTTACCCTCATACCCAGCGGAGCCTCTGGACTCGAATAGGCAAAGAGACCACAGCCAAGTGCACACTCGTAGGTCTTGTCTCAGTCATCTGTAACAAACCATCCTCATTTGGGCTAAGTTTCCGTTGAAGAACCCCCCGGCTAATGCAGGTCCTTTTTTCCCAAGCCGTTCGCTTGGAGTAAAGTGATCGACATGACCTGCTTATGGTTCCTGTACATATAAGGAAGAATGGGTTCCTTTTTGGCTCCTCCCTGTATTGTGAAATTTCTGTTGTTCGGCGTATTTGTTTCGCTTTGAGTGCTTCTTTTCCATCATGTCGGCGGAAGCAGTAGAGGTGATATCGACACCGCAGGTTTACATGCCCATATTGGGTTATGTCAAGGCCGAACTTGTCATCAATTGCTTAATTGTGCTGTTGGTTCTGATCGTCGTCACTCTGCGGGTCATTGGGAGACTTATGGGACCTGGACTTGGATGGGATGATGGATTCGTTATTTTCGCAACGGTTGGTGACTATCTCTGGCTGAGGTTGGCCATTACTGACTGTGATTGCAGCCGCTGGGCGTGGCAATGTTGTGTTGTCAAGGACTTTTTGCACCTGTTGGAAATGGATACGAGTTAGCGAAACACCCTGAGCGTGCGTCCCCTCACCAGCTGTCGACTATCACCTGCCTCTGTGCTAGTACGGTTTACTAACTCCTCGATCCAGTCGCCGCGAATATTCCTTTCATTCTCAAGTTGACATTCTGCATGCAAGCCATTTATGTCACCCTCCTCGCCTCCGTCAAAGCGAGCATGTTGGCCTTCTTCATCCGCGTCTTCCCAACAAGCTTCATGCAAAAGGCATCCAAAGGTGCTCTCGTCTTTGTCGCCATGTGGCTCATCGCCTATCTCTGCTCTTGTATCTTTCTGTGTAACCCAGTCTCTGCTCAGTGGACTGCTCAAGGAAAGTGCGGAGCGTATATCCCCATGATCCAGTCCTTGATCGCCACCAATGCTATTGGAGACTTGATCATTATGGCGCTTCCTATGCATAGCGTTTGGAACTTGAAGACTCGTCGTGCAGAGAAAATTGGTATCACCTCTTGTTTCGCATTGGGCCTTGCGTAGGTTTATTCACTCTTGATGTAAGAAGCATATACTGACTCGAACAGTTGCGTTGTCTGCGCCGTCTTCCGACTCATCTACATCTCAACCGTCGATCTCAACAACAACGTCACAGGAACCATGCCCACCACCATCTTCCTCTTCATCCTCGAACCCAACCTGGCCATTCTCTGCGTCAGCATTCCCATGCTCCGACCTTTCTACGCCAAGTACAAGAAGCGAATGGGGGGATCTCGATTGGATGAATATTCTACCGAGCGTTCAACAGGATTCAGGGATGCCAGCCGATCAGGTGCCGCCAGCACCCAGCCCGAGATTTCTCGAGACCCAAACTTGTCGACCTGGGAGATGGACGATTACAGGCCAACAAATGATAAGCTTCAGCACGGTTATGCCGTCGCAGGATTCCCTGATGAGTCAGGGTCGGAGAAGAACTTGACTGTTGGATCTTCCGAGATGAAGAACAATGAGATCAGTGTTGAGACTCGATGGACAGTCACTCACTCGCGAAAGTAGAGTAATCATATCGTATTAGTGTATATAGCAAGCAAAGCTCTGCAACTATCTTGAAAGTAATATCTTTTACAACCGACTGTATACACGAATCTCCAACCACTCCAGGTATCAGGCCAAAGCTCTGCTGTGAGAGGAAACCATTCAGTCGTAAATCAGTTTACCTTGCGCGAAACATGTCAAACAGCTTGAACCCTCGACCCGGATAAGCATGTTCGGAATACCTTACCTTATGATAAACTTGGCACGCTCTGTGGCCAGGTACTTTCTCGTCCAAGCTAAGGCTTCTCGCCCTCTTGCGATTCTAGAGGAAAGAAAGCTCGGGATCTTGATCCTAAGTGACAAAAAGACTTGGGTAACTTAGCCTAAGTTTAGGATAAGTTTAGAATAGACTTAGGATACCCTTTGCTAAGTTTATTTTTGACATCTCATATTAAGGCCTGATGTTTTCTTACTTCCCCAGGCGCTCCGAGACCTCGTCGGCAGAGAATTGAATGAAGATCCTAATAGAAGTCGCGGTTAGTCCTGTGGCGATAGTACGATTCCTCCCAAAAGAGGGTCTCGACAACACTGGCCCCTATCCCATCGCAGACTAGGACCATCTCATGCCATGTAACCCCAACGGTAACAAACAACCGAGATAAAACAACCCGTAAACCAAGTTATATTTACAGGTTTCACGAAGGTGGACAAATTGCAAGGCAAGAGATGAAGCGGTGAAAAAACGACTGGTGCAATTTCTAGCATAATAAACGACACGCTCCCATCCCAGGATATATAACTCCGTATTATAGACATCAAACATCATACCCACTTGGGGTGGAAAAGAGACCTCGGATCGACTTTTGTTTCAGATCTGCCTCCGCGACGCCTTGCGCTGCATCTAAGTTCAGACAGTATTTATCCTTTGCGATGGATTGGTATCGTCTTAGGATGTCGGTTGATTCCAGTTTCTTCTGGTCCATGTACCGGTAGTGAGCGGCTAAAGCGTCGCCTTGGATGACAACAGCTAGAAAAGTGTTAGTTATGAAGCATGGTGAGTTTCTGATGGGGGACTTACGGCGTCGAAGCTTCTTGGGGAGATCAAGAACAATCATGTCCTCGTCACCCCGTCCTTGGGGCCAGTTTTCGGGATCAGTGTCAAGGATGTCATCGCTGTAGATGCACATGAAGTTGATTCGAATTCGATCCTCGTACATGGTCCAAGTTTTCTCGAATTTGTAAAGGTCTAATTGCTTCTTTTCGATGTTCTCAAACAGGGACATATGCATTTGAGAAGCGATAGCCCAGTTGCGATAGCTATCGCCCCAAACATCGTACTTGAGTTCAGCGGCAGGAGTCTGAACAAGCATCGAATCGTCGGGGACTCGCAGCCATCGATGATGAGGCCAGGTAGGAGGTTCGTTCTTGAGTTCCCACTTGTACTTCTTGGGTCCATCCCATGAAGGATGTCGTGATGGTCTCCAGTAGTCAGTGGCGTTTGTGACACTGAATGGCTCAAAGGCCTCTGGGAAGTATGGATGGATGGCACCCATTCGCATATGGAAGAAGCCAAGAGGGGGGTTGTTGATGATATTGCCAGAGACAACAAAATCCTTGGGGTTTTGGACTTTACGTGTGACAAGACTGGGGATAGCGTCGTCGTCAATCCAGACCTGCGAGACAAATCATTAGTGTTTAGCGAACCAAGACATTGATATTGCACGTACGACGTCGTCGTCAATCTTGACGTAATACTTTCCACGGTCCAACTTCTTCCAGATGTTCTTGTATGTGTATGTCGCAGCAATCTCGTCGGAATAAATCTTCTTGTATCGCTTTGGGTTGGAAGCTAGGACCTCCTCGAGATATCGAAGATCAGCTTTTTGCTCGGTGTTGACGACCCAGAGGACTTCATCGAGCCATCCTCCGTTTTCGACCAGGTTACGCTCGATGTAGCACTTCATAATCTCAACTCGGCTTTTTCGACCGTAGAATACCAGTCCACTGACGGTGATGTTGTCCGGCTTGACATGTTTTGAGTGCTTCGTGACTGAGACGGCATGTTGATGGTGGGGTCGAGCAAAGTCGCCAAAGGCCGGGAAGCTGTAGTAGAACAATAGAAAACCGAGAGCATAGATGGCGAAACAGGCCACTATGCAGTTACGCCATTGTTTCTTGCTCTCTTGGAACCGACCAAACATCGACATCTTGTCGTCGGGAGGAGACGAGGGGATCGTCGGGTGACTGCCTGGGTACGATCTGGCCCTTAATACCTGGAGGAACAAGTCAGTACTGCGTGTGTGTCATGTTACAAGTTGAGTCGTGTGACACAACTCAACCTGTTTTTGTGTGTAGACTTGACTTACAAGACAAGCGTACAGCGTAACACTGAATGATACGACTCTACCAAGGGAGATCTCCAGAGCGAGCAGGGGAACAGCTGGATCTTTATTTCAAGAGCCCATTATCACAGCTGAAGTGGAGATCAGGGCCTAGATTCCGAGCGGTTTTGCTAGTGTGGAATGATCGAGGCTTGCTTACAGCGGCCTCACCATCCGAAGTTGCCAAGTTCAGTTGGCTCGGCTCCACCAGATCCGAGTTGCCGAATTCGACAAGCCCTTTCGACTAAGAGGACCCTGAGCCTATAGTCTGTACGCTACAGCCACTACGATGTGGTAAAAGAGGCTAAATCTGTCTTTTTTTACTTGCGAGGCACAAGGGATGCGCTAAAACACGTGTCGCCCTTATCGCGGGATTTCTTGTTCCTTTCGTCATCCCTTGACATCCATGTCTTACAACAGCTGTCCAGACAGCTCAATCATAACCAACAATGCCGAGAGGGTAAAACAACGTTCAATGTCACAATATTCATCGTTGAAAAAGACCATTGAACCCTTGATCTTGGCAGTGATTGTCGCTATCGTGCCTGGGACCTGGGCTGGTCAACGGGGCCCGCGCGTCTGGAATGCAGGGCCAAACTATCAGGTTACGCAAACAGCAATAGACACGACAATCAACAAAGACCAACGATTCTAGCCCCCCACCCAGGGCAAGCCACAATTGGTACTCTCGTAGTTTCCGGCATCAAAGTTTCCACGCTTTCGTCGTATCTGCCTACAATCAAGCTTTTTCCCTCTTCGAGGGAACTTAATGTGATTTTGACTGTGTTTATTTATGCAGCCACGTGCGACTCTATCAGTGGCCCATCTGAGAGATTAAGCTTCTGTATTGAAGTCAATCTGCTTATCCTGAAACCGAGATGTAATGGACGATGTGTCCTTTTTACTGATTTCATGAGGGATCAGAGCGGCTTCTTATACCCCAGCTGCTGCCAATAATGTTACTGATTGAGTCATCATAAAAGCATATTCTTCTGTTTTTTATTGGGAGACTTATCTTTATTGAGGCTATATGCATATTACCTTCTAAAAGCTAAAGTTAAATGGGATTTTTCAGTGTGTTGGCTTGATATGTCTCGTGGAGGTGTCATAAGCTTTTGGTATCAATCAATCAAGCTTTTTGGGGCGCTTCTAGTCGCCGAGAGCGTTTGCTACATTGCCAAGCGAATTTCTCGAGGTCCAGGCGTTGAAAAACTTCGGGCTTGGCCGTGTAGCATGCCATGTGAAAAGATATCGCATTTCTAGACTTTCTGGTTCTTTCAGCCCTGCTGCTTTGGGTCTGGACATTCCGGGGAACTGGAAGCTGGGGATTTCCAGATCAAAGTTCTGGAGCTGAAAAGTAAATCATATCACGCATTTGTCACACCACCTGCCTTGGCGGCATTTAAGCTCTTTGACCCTCTGGACCAGGGGCAAATGGGGAACGGGTCAGCGAAGTCTTGTTGGATCTAGTGAACTCTACATATCCCCGGTCATGAAGGGCTGAGCATGGATTCTTCGAACGAGTTTCCTTCCACTGAGGCGTCTAACATTAGATGCCGTCCAAACGATCGTTTTCATGTAAACTAACCCAACCTAATGGTCTTTAAGCAATTACGAGATCTGGTCAGTAGGTTGTTGCTGAAGCATAGGTATATGCTTAAGCGGCAGACACAACGGGTGCACGACCTACCCTAATTCAGACAGAGAACATCTGTAGTTTAAGTTCCATAGACCAAACAACGAGGTCTGAATTGTCTAGATAGATACAATCGCTCCAGGCAGAGATAGTAAGACAAAACATATGATATGATTGCATTTCGTTACAGGTTGTCGGCAATAAACAATCTGCAGCAAACTCGCTGGTTTCCAACAACATAATAATCACAGACTAGTAGAAAATAAAGATTAAATATTACAGCACTTCAGCCACTAAAATAAGCTGAGTATATTGACAAAGTAGGCAGAAACAAGAGAAAAAAAAATTCATAAACAGATCGTAGGTTACTATAAAAATGATGAGAAAATCAGTGGAAAGGTCAAAAAGAAACATTCGACGTGGGCCTGATTCGAACAGACGCCCCCGAAGGGAATAGATTTCTAGTCTATCGCATTAGACCACTCTGCCACCACGCCTTTTTAGTTACAAGGGAGTGTTCCAGCGAGGATTATATCGCAATGCTCATTTCCACCTCACCCCCATGTCCAGCCCAGGCTATGACTGCCAGTGTTCTAATAATTATCTCCCTAGGCTTGGGCAATCTGTATTTTCGACTTGTAAATACGAAATCCTCTTCCCTTGTTCCCACGTGCAATAATTCTGTATCACATTCGTCATCGCCAAAGTGGATTCGATTCTCAATAACCATGCTCTGATTCGCCCGTTCGTAAAAAACCCATTTTCTCCTCACCAAAAACGCAAAGGCGCAAACTCAAAAGTTCGCCAAGGATTATTATTAACAACAAAAAATGCCCTCCCACGAAAATGAATACGAGGTAAATGCCCATTCCTCCACCGCGCGCTCTCATGCCGACTTTCCGTGGTACCCCTTGCAGTCTCGTATTCAAGATATCATCGCCCCAGGCAGACTCATTATCGTCGGTGACGTACACGGCCATCTGCCCGAACTGAAGAAATTACTCGACAAAGTCTCGTATAATAAGTCCAATGGCGACAAACTCATCTTTGTAGGAGATTTGATCAACAAGGGTCCTGATAGCCCGGGTGTTGTCCAGTTGGCGATTGAGCTTGGGGCATGTGCGATAAGAGGAAATAATGAGGACAGGGTGCTTGCTGCGCATTCTGCTATCAAAGGGGGGAAGGATAAGAAGCTTGTTGAGAGATTGAAGAGGCTGGCGCTTGAGACGGAAAAGGAGAAGGAGGTCAAAGATGACGAAACGGCCGCAGCCGAGACGAAGGAGGATTTGAGGTCAATATCACCGGAGGACCTCAAACCTTACAGCTCGGAAAGCGACTTTAAAACTGCCGCCAATCTTACGGATAAGCAAATTTCCTGGCTGGCCTCGCAGCCGCTGATTCTGCGGATCAAACTACGAAAGGGAGCGACATCACCGCCCTGGAATTCTGGAACTCTGCTTGTCGCTCATGGAGGTCTGGTTCCCTTACTTCCACTGGAAGAACAAGATCCATGGGCCGTCATGAATATGCGAGGATTGGTATACCAAGACCCAGAAGCTATAGTCACTGAGCCCATTCGAGCAGGTCTACTGAAGGGAGCCAAGAGCCGGACGCGACGATACGCAGCATACCACGATGTCACTGATACCGATATAGAAGCCGAGTTGGAGAAATGGGCAGATGTTGTTAATAACGGCGAAGGCTTCAGTGGTGAGTACAAAGAAGGTGTTATTGGATTTCCTCTCGAAACTCGCGAAGGCGATTGGTGGATTGATGCTTGGAATCGATGGCAGAACTCGATTGATGATCCCGAGAAGCGCAGTATTGTCGTCTACGGCCATGATGCAAGAGTTGGAATACAGGTTGGTGCAGACTCGCCCGAGGTTGCGAGATATACCTTCGGTCTGGACTCTGGCTGTGTATATGGGAAGAGCTTGACGGCTATGGTCATTGAAGAGAAGGACAACGGAAAGGGATTGTCGCATTCAATAGTCCAGGTTGATACGATCAAGGAGGATGAAGAGAAAGAAGGAGAGGCAGTTTAATATCCCCATCCAATTCATTAGCTCCTAGGAGAGTATGCAATGAGACCTGCAGATCTCCATCGTTAACAGCTGCAGTTGCTGTCCCAAATCTTAGGCTTAGCTACGTCTTTCTCCAGTGCGAGTCAACTGATTCAAAGGTGACATGCTATCCGTCTGGAGCCTGTTGGTTTCGTACGAGTCTTCGTGTTTACTTATTCATGTGAAACATGTTGGAACTTGATCGCTTTGGGTAAGCGTCATTGCTGCCAAAAATGATGCTCCGATTTTGGTCCGAGCTAAGCCATTTTCACGCCCTACGCAGAGCGTCACGCGCCGTGAGCTACCATCACTGATTGGACCAATGTTGTGTTATCATTCGCGAATGTCACCAACTTATACAACAACGACGATCACGAAACCAAATGGAAAGAGAAGAAAGGTTAAGATACTGTTGGAATTATTGACCTCTTTTGCTCTATCGAGATCGGGTCGACTCGAGCTGTCAAACCTCTTGCCTTGATACATACAAGGTCTCCAGCTTGTCGACGTTCAAGGTGCAATGCTTTGTCAACGATAAAATCCCGTGATAGTCCTTGGATAGCTCCGATCGCGCTCGATACTCTGTAGTAAGCACCGATGAAAGCAATGATCAGTACTTCAGCTTCTCCAAAGGTTGTTGGCCTGAACCTGACCACAGCCAACGACGTGCGTAAGGCAATACTTGGTGAGCTGCAGAATCGATGACTAGGTGATCAGGGTCGGACTGTTTTGGGAGTAATTATATGCTCTTTGGCATCTAGAGATGAATGATGCCATTGTCTACTCATTTGCAGAGCTCATATCGACTTGTCGTGCTTCATCACCATCATTGTTGAGCGCTGAGGAACGACGACTATAATGAAACTGGGGAACTGCAGATATAGAATTACTGACTGGATAAACGAATAAGCAGCTACTGAAGAAGCGAAAAGAAGTAGCCGTCTTGCAGGTCCACGTGTTGTTCATTACTACGACAAAGGGCTTCAACGCCACGGGCCCTGAGACCTGAGCTCGGTGAGTCAGGCCGTCTACGGAGAAAATAATGAACATAAAGTCCATACTCCATAGAAGCAAGCTCATACCGCTAGAGTGACGCATAGCTTTATCTTCGTTGGAGATTTGATGAGATAATCTTATTTATGACTCGTCATGTATGGAGAAGGTCTGTGCCGACGCGCATGAGTAATCACTCTAATATGGCAAACTATGGAGAAACAAAGTCGGGGAAATACCAGGATTGCGGCTGAAAAAAGCAGAAGTAAATCGCCTCTGACTGTTCCGCGATGGAGACGTAGTATCGCATATTCGGTGTCACGAATTTTTCGGTCAAGGTGGGGGTTAGTCTCACTCCGATTACGGCAAGTCAACGACGCCTTTTTGTCATCAAGAAGGCGCCTCGATGACTGACTTTGCCTGGCCTCAACAACCATCGCAAAAGCTACCTAATAACTACAGGTGCTTACCCGCTGGTATTTGCAGGGACATAGAGTCGAAGCAATGGGGTCCAGTGCACCGAGACGGCCGCCGTCGGATGACGTTGATGGCGATAGTAAGCAGATTTTCATCTCGGGTTTGAGATCCGCTAATGCGTAACCCGATAGTCTTGACCTTCTCGGAACTCGATTTTGCAAGACTTGGCCTTTCGAATAGGACTGTTGATGAGAGAAGCACGCCGATTCAGAACCAGGGATCTCAGCAATCGTATTTTCCGCTTCAGAATGATGAGTTTTCGTTTGGCCATGAACACCTCGATTTCACGGATGACTTTCTCAACTCCATGATCCCACCAGAACAACAAAGCGAATTCTGGCTTGATCCTGCATTGAGCCTGAATTCATGGCAAACACCCGTTGCGGCACAGACACCAACTGGGGGAAACATCTCGCCGTTGGCAACATCGGGTAATCGAGGGGGAACCCCGACAACGACGTCCCCATTTGGAGTTCCTGGATTCGGTCAATCGTTCAACGGGTCTCCGATAGCTGAAGGTACCCAACGCGGACTTCCGCGGAAACGGAGCCATTATTTCCGTCGGCAGCCTCATCGCACGGGAAGTGATCCAATCTCAATACCTCGCCATAACCATCAACGCGATAGCACTTTAGATCCTATGCAAAGATGGCAGGAATCGCCCCCGGAAGCTGAAGCGGCGTCACTATCTGCCATTGCTGATGCGCTACAAAAAACACCGTTGAGAACTCGCTCATCCGCTGGGAGCCTAGGACGAAGCCGTGTCGGGAGTCGCGCAGGGTCAACGCATAGTCTTGGAAGTGCGACGAGCTGTTCTTCTGCGTCAGTGGGATCACCACAGTCCGCAACTCGAAAAGGTTCGCTGAAAGGCCGAGTCACCAAGTCAAAACGTTCTTCTACCGCCAAAGGCAAGGAACCCCAGAACAGACGGTTTCCTTGTACGTTTTGCTGCGATAAGTTTAAGAGTAAGTATGACTGGGCCCGGCACGAAAAGTCCCTTCACCTCGACCTTGCAGGCTGGCGATGTGCGCCATTCGGAGGCGTAGTGGCATTCCCAGAAACAGGACGAAACCACTGTGCATATTGCAGTCAACTCGACCCAACGCCAGAACATCTCGAAACTCACAACCACGCTGGTTGTCAGAATGACGACAAACCTCCTGTCTTCAGCCGAAAAGATCATCTTACCCAGCACCTTCGACTCGTCCACCACGTGAAAACGGTACCAGTTATAGATTCGTGGAAAGTCGAGGGACCGCCGGTTAAATCGAGATGTGGAATCTGCGGTCTGCGAATGGAGACGTGGAAAGAACGAGTCGAACACCTGGCGAAGCATTTTCGCAAGGGTGATACTATGGCTGATTGGAAGGGCGACCATGACTTTGAACCGCATGTCAAAGCTCGAGTGATGAATGCGCTTTCACCTTATATGATCGAGGTCGAAGGAAAATGTCCCGTGCCCTTCTCAGCGACTGATCCAAGCTGTAGAGATCAGCTTCTCCAGATTCGAGAGAACGTTGTAAGAACCACGGATTTTGTCGACGAGGGTCTGGGCAATCTGGACGCAGTGGAGGAAACTGTAGCGCGACCGCAGCGCTCAATGACACAGGATAGCAGCTCCATGGGCTTCCCAGAGTTTCTGGTGCATCACCTGGGCAGATACGCGCAGCGACAGATGAGTCTCGGGGTTATCCCGACAGATGAGATGTTTCAGACAGAAGCGAGGAGGATTGTATACGATACCTCGGATCCATGGGATCAGACGCTAGCAGATAACAAGGACTGGCTTTCGTGTTTTAAAGAACATCATGTTAATGGTTTTTTAGGTAACTGAGGGTCTCTGGAAGAGGACATTCTTTGGGACGGTTTATATTGGAAAACTGGTGTTTGTAGCCCTGGACTGGGCCTTAGATTGCGTTACACTTAAAGATTAGATAGCAATAGATGGGATTGATAATGTAGTTATATATGAACTTGTCCATCTTTACGCCTTATGTTTATTAGGGACGTTCAATGTCAATCATAGAAGGCGTAGGGCGTAGGGCGTGTTTTCTGGAGCGAGGTTCGGCTTATTACGCGTATCGCGGCCAATGAACCATGGAAGAATAAATACCCGGTCTTGCCTTGTAACATACATGGAGTTGAACTATGGAAATGCTCACTAGATGTACTAAAAGGAGGCTCCGCGTTGCTGAGAGCCTCATGGTGTTCAGTGCTATTTATAGTATATCTAGCCTAAATCGAGAACTTTGCATACCATAAATTACACCAGCATCAGAGACCCATAGAGCATATAGATAAAGGAAAAGAGATTGCGAGAAAGACAACGTTATCTCCATCACATCACATGCATATCTCAAAACAGACTCCAACGCGAACTGATAAAGCGCCCCAGGGAATCAACCCGAGAGTGGCAACTCCGCCAGCCCCATCAGCCTTGAAAGAGGTAAGCCGAAGCGCCTGCGTCTCCATAATAAAAATGTGATCACACCGACTGAAAAGATTGTGCGAGAACTAGAGATAAGCTTAAATACGGAGAAATTGTTCTCTTGAGATATGATTCTGCAGAATACATTGTTAGGTTGTTGAATGCGAAGATGAAGGTGCCGTTGTATGCGAGCGCTGGTGTCGCAACCTCTTGTGTTGCGTTCCTTTTTGGGTATGTTCTCCAATTCTGACACTGAGGAGATAAATTGTCTGATTGTGTTGTTTAGAATGGATACTGGAAGTATTGGTCCCATCACCACCATGACTGCCTTTAAGGAAACTTTTGGTGACTTCTCTGCAACTATTCACGGCGTTATCGTCTCGACGATTCTCATCCCTGGGGCTTTGACGGCACTTATCGCAGGTGCTCTAGCCCATCGCTTCGGACAAGTGAGACTCATCGCCATAGGATCCATCATATTCGGTATCGGTGCTGCGATCGAATGCGGCGCCCCCTATCTTGGCGTCTTTATCTTGGGCCGGCTCATCAAAGGAATGGGCGAGGGTCTCTTTCTCAGCAATGTCTACGTTCAAGTCTCAGAGATGTCTCCCTCGAGGGTGAGAGGCATCATGACCGCGCTTCCGCAGTTTTCTATCACTACTGGTATCGTCACGGGTTACTTTACCTGCTACGGAACATCACGGCTTGGCAGCTCGTCTATTACATGGCGTCTGCCTCTCGCCATTGTTGCATTCCTCGGTCTTCTTCTGTCGATGGTGGCTTTCATCGTCCCGCCGTCTCCACGGTGGCTTCTCTCCAAGGGACGAATAGATGAAGCTCGAACGGTTTGCCGACAACTTGGAATCGACGAAGTTGAAGAGAAGGAGCTTCTTGCTCAAGTTTATGATACCCCCGGTGGTTTAGATGGCGAGGCATCACTGTGGCAAGACATTCAACATACGTTCCGAGATTTTAGATGTGCATTCTCAGCGCCATACCGCGGCAGAACAGCTTTTGCTTGCTTTCTCATGGGTATGCAGCAATTCAGTGGCATCGATGGAGTATTGTACTATGCGCCCATTCTGTTCACACAAGCAGGTCTCAGCGGTGAGAAAGCCTCAATCCTGGCATCTGGAATTTCTGCCGTCGTGATTCTCGCAGCGACTCTTCCTGCGACAATTTTTGCTGATCAGTGGGGTCGGCGAATGCAGAGTATCTTGGGTGGCGTTTTGATCGTCGGCTTGATGGTGATTATGGGATCGCTGTATGCGTCTGGACAAGTCCACCCTGAGCACGGCGCAGGGAGATGGGTTGTCATCGTCTGCATCTACCTCTTCGCTATTGCCTTCAGCTTCACCGGGGCTATTGGATTCCGGACGTGGGTTGTTGAGAGTATGCCAAGACGGACGAGAAGCAGTGCTTCGAGTCTTGCCCAAAGTTCAAACTGGGTGGGTGAAATTCCAAGAACAGTGGTGTGATATGCACTGACATGTTTGATAGGCTGCCAACTACATCGTTGCCCTTGTTACCCCCGTGCTGCTTGACAAGTCCTCGTTTGGCGCATACTACCTCTTCGCCGGATGTAGTCTTGCCACAACGATAATGGTTGTTCTGTTCATGAGTGAGACGAAAGGTTATAGCTTGGAGGAGATTGAGAAGAGGCATGAGGAGACGAGGGAGAAGAGAATCCCACTGAACCTTTGAAATCATGTCACGGAAGGATTAAAATCTTAAACATTCCTTACGTCAGCTCTGAGCTTTGTTGAAGATTCCCATTGTCTTTAATTCCCACAAGTCCTGCAGCACTTTTAGCGAGAATGTGATGGTTAATATAGTCCACCAGCTGTGCTAGCTTACCTTGACTTGTCCATTTTCTTTTTAAGGGACCACGCCTATATCTCTTCATCATCGTTTTATTGTTCATTGCGATTCTAACACGGTAGTACAGGGTTCGATTCTGGGTCTCCAAAAGTTCAGATAATAATACTGGGGGCAGACACAACTCTTATATAGATAGCTAGGCCACTATCAAGGCGACACCCCATATTAGGCAGAAACAAGGAGAGCTTTCAGTTGCGTAACTCTACGGTTACACAAGTAGCACAGATAATTCTCATTATGGTTACATTAGACGATATATCAGACGACACGCGGTGTTGTACAACGACATGATAAACAAATAATATCCAGGAAGGCATTTTGTAAGAATAAGTATACTACTTTGTTCAGATATCACTGCCATCACGGCCCTCCCCCCAACTATGGTAGCAGATATTATATCTTTGTATTCTGGCTGGATATATCGATCGTGTCCACCGTAGTCTCACCACCGATACTGATCTGAGTATCGTTCTCTGACGGCTTGCCTTCTACCTCGCAATGCTGGCATCTCAACTTATTGCATTCAGCGCACTGGGTTACAGAAAGTTCAATGCGCGATGTCCGACAACTGTAACAGGTCCAAACCCAGCCAGCTTGTTGCTCTTTCAGTTGTCGTGACTGTAAACCTTCCCTAGACGCGATCGCATTTTGCTGCTCCAGCCAGCTTCCATATATGGTTTCATAGCTTAAAATGGAATCATTCATGGTTGCCAGAAGTGATTTGTTCAAGCACAGTTTGTCCCAATTTAAAGAGCGAGGTCGCCACACAAGCTTTTATAATGCAACAATAATGGGCATTCTGAGCGTCACTAAGGAAGAAATCGGGTAGCTGATGTCCTGTTATATGGAGAAACCATTCATAACAAGATCTAGATATATCGTTCACTGTTTCAACTGAGACTTATCGCTGAGAGCTCATGTTTACGGTGCAGAACTTGGTGTTGCTCAGTGTCAATTGATAGTCGGAGTTTATGACACCAAAGAGTTTACAAAGATGTACGTCTCTTGCTAATGGATAGGGTGACATCGAGAGGCACAATCCATCCTCCTCGCCCCTTCTCAATGGCAACAGCAGTCGTCGCCATGAGATTCCACTCCTCGCCATCCGTCGATTCAATCCATACCACGGTTTTGTTTACCCTGGGCGAACCCTCCCGCTGTGCCAGCTTTACGTGGATATTGCCTTCTCCCCGGGCGAAACTGAAGCTCTTAATAGATCCCATATCGACAGTAACCATGACGTTGAAAGGCCCAACGAATATCCTCTTTCTTACAGCATCCTTCGGTTCAACAAAATACTCTGCTCCAACCGCGGAGATTGTACCCCCAAAGGCAACCATACCAAGCTGTTTGTCCTCAGCGACGTAGGTGCCAGAGTTCAGTACTGTACCAATGAGGCCACCGCCATAATCACCAGTGATACCATCCCACTTGAGAGTATCTGGTCGTGAGTGGAACGCGGCGCTGGGAAAGCCATCTTGATTGATGTTGGTGAGCGGCGCATATGATCCGGCGTATCCAACACGGAGAAGATAAGAATCAGAGGGGTTATGACGAAATGCTGAGAGCAGGACCTGGGAGTTCAGGCCCGAGCCGTAGTGGTGGATCTGTCTCTCGATGCGCTGAAGCTTTCCTCCATAAATGAAGTCCCAGTATCGACGGGCATTGCCGTTCCAGCCCCAGTGAGGTATGTTCGGCGTGTAGCCCAATACACTGTCGACTGTCTTTTGAGCCGACTCATTGAAGCCAAAGTGTCTATAGAGTCAGCAAAGCACAGCACAACACATCGGATTTTGATCTCACCTTGTCCAGTAGTAAACGCCCTCTTGGCCTGTGGAGTCCCACGCCATCTCGCTTCCATAAGGAATATCTTGCGCATCCCACAGCTTAGCACGCTCCATCATTGCGTCCTCGACAGCTTGTGCTGGAGTGCCCTTGACCTCGCGCCTCAGGTCCGTCAAAACCTCCCCAAACACCGTCTCGCCCATCAGACCAACGTCTCTGTATGACACATCTGTCTGGTACATCCGAATAATGGTCTTTTGAGCCTGATCCAAGTACCAGCTCCAACGTTTGGTTGTTAGCTCGGGATATGCGCGTGCGACACGATACATGGACCAGTAAGCCACCACGACGTGAACATAATTGTATGCACGATCGACACTCTCCGCAGCTCCCTTGTCCCATGACGTCCAGGAAGTCCAGTCACTATCCGCATCATAAGTGTAGTTCAGTTTAGAGTCATAATAAAAAAGTGACTTGTAAACTCCGTAGTTTTTCCCTTGGATTCCACCCCAAATTGTGGTTTGCACGAACTTATCCAGCTTGGCTATCTCTTCAGCATTTGGCTGAACTACCTGCTTGAGCATGGCTGCGACATAAGCACCAGTGCCACCTTCATCGCTTAGGCCTGCAATCCAGACCCGTGGATCCTGTTCGACGATTTCGTGCTTCTCATAGTCGTAGGTCATGACGGATGGAGATCTCTTGAAAGGATCTGATGAAGAATCGAACCAAGCGTCTGTAGTCAAGAAACTCCCGAGGTCATTCAGGGTCTCCGATGTTGGCTTCGTAACGAAATAGTGGACAGTCTGCATCTTGCCATCATTGTACTTGATGCTGACACGAACTCGTCCCCAAGCAGATGATGAGGGGATTAGCTCATAATGTCCGCTGACTTTCTCGATCTCAAATGCGCCTTTCGGTGAGACATCGAGGGAAGCAATTTCAAGATCGCTTAGAGGGTAGAGTGAGGCAGGTAGGTCCCGCGGGATAGTGAATCCAGGAACACCGACTACAACAGGTGTTCCAGTATCTTTGATGGCGTTGTCAAAGTCGCGAATAGATTCGGATATAGTGAACCGGACACCGACCTTCAGCGACTCGCCAGGCTTCAAAATCTTGGAAGTCGGATTATTCCAAGGCTGTTTGTTCTTCCATTCATTGTTTGCCCAGGCCTTAGTGAGAACCTGCCACTCGTAGAACCCTTCGAAGGTCTGGCTTGCATAACCAGTTGACTCGAACCAAGGTTCTTTCAGATCCCGATAGGCTTCCATTGGTGTCTTTGTTCCGTTCAACGGCGTGACGACGAGGCCATTGCCGGTGCCTTTGACCGGAGCAACACGGATGTGACCAGCCTCCATGCCGATGTAGGGATCTGCGAGAGAGCATTTGGCTTGCATCTCCCTGGCTGTCCTGCCGGTGAAGATACTGTTGAACTCAGCTGGGAACCCCAGGCTGCCGAGCTCAATAGTGTCATTGCCATTGTTTGTGATGGTGAAGCGCAGACCCAAGTCACCTTGATAATCGAGCCATTCCCGAGTGATGTTGAGAGGGCTATCGGGCAGTGTCGGGCCAAGATCTGATGTTGCAAGCGCAGTTCCCGTGCTGATATTTTTCACAGGCTGTCGCTTTTGAGCAGAATCACCGTCAGTCCATGCTGAGACGCCTTGTTTGCGATATCTATACGTGATGTCACCCCAGTGATACTGCCCATTCTGGGCACGAACATCAATTCGATCAGATGGCAAGAAGTCAAAGGTGTCATGTTCTGAGACCAACGATACCAGGACTTGAGCATCGCGAACAATGCGGGCTTTGAAGTTATTGGTCTCGATGTCGATGTAGCCATTGTCAAGTCCAAGGTTGTCTTTTTGGGCCAGGGCCAACGGTACTGCGAAGGCGAGACCTGCGCATAGCTGTTTGAGGAAGGACATTTTGGCTGACGAGACCTGATGGGGAGGGGGGCTTTTCCTCTGATCGCAACGGTGCGTTCTTATGGGTTTTTAGTAGAGAGCAGCGCGATCAATTACAAAGTTCTGTGCTTAAGCCATCGTGCTCAAGCCACGGCGGATCATTGCCGTGTCCTCGTCATGCATGTTAAAAGCCTAAGTTTAAGTGATGGAAATCAATCAGCTGCATAATTCCTCCGAACCATTGTGACCATACTCGTATTAGATGCGGCAGTCTGGAGAGTTGGTCACTTGAATGGTTTGTCCTGATTGGTACGCCTGTAGTTATACGCGCCAAGATCGTCATAACGGAATCTGGTAACCCCGAGTCCATCATCCGCATGCTGGAGTATACTGTCACCTTCCGTAAACATCAATCCATACGTAACATCAGTCGTCGGCACTTGAGAAGATGGGATGCGGTCAAACCAAGAAGTTGTTGAGAGGGGAAGAGGGGCTTCCAGTCATGGATGGAATAGAACTAGCATAAGTAGTCGAGGCATAAAATCTTAAATGAAAGTCAATTCAGTAATCGCTCGCCAGTTAAAAGTTGAAGCGTCACTACAAGCAAGCCATTTAAAATAAAAGAGGCATTTTAGACTGAGTAGAAACGGCAAAAAACATGCGGTTTATGTGGATCGAACACATGACCTTCAGATATCGAATGATGATTGAAGTTTGACTTCAGTCTGACGCTCTCCCAACTGAGCTAAACCCGCTTGTTGAAACCAGTGTCCTTGCTCGCATACATGTTCGTGGCCGTGGGGAAATATCGCGGAGACAGGGAATGGGGTCGCCATGATATGCACACAAAGCTTAACATCAATCGCTATTGAAACAAGATGTAATTTCTCTTCTTTAAACTATTACGGAAGATGCTAGTCTATGGGAGTTCATGCGGTGCGCTTTTCCTAATGGTCACAATACGGGGCCTGACCCAAGCATCATCCGGTGCTTCGTTAATCGGGTTGGAATCAGCTTGTAAAATGGGATTTGAATCCGCATGGAAGATGGGGTTGGAGTCGGCATGTAAAATAGGATTCGAGTCAGCATGCAAGATTGGGTTAGAGTCTGCTTCAGTCGAAGCATTTCCTGTCCTTCTCATTGCCTGTCCCCGAAGACCATGTCCTGGCCTTCCAGTTCGCGGCATGTTATCGTTCTCAGGATATGGCTGCTGAAGCAGTGTAACATCGGCGGGCTGTGGCATTCCATCGTCCTCAGGGTACGCGAGTGGAAGACGGGTACCATTGACAGCCCTCGAGTCAACTTCAGTGTACCTGTTACCCTCTGTTCCCTCAGCTTCCGCAACCCCGATCTGAGGCAAGACCTCAACCGTGGCGTTGCCTTTGCCGCTTGAAGCATCATCCTTCTTCTCGGGCGTCACTGCAGTCGCATGCGGAGTAGAAGGACGATCGCGCCGCTTGTAAACGCAGAAGACTCCAAGGAACAAGAACCCGATGAACGAAACACCGCCGACTGTACCTCCGACAATCGCAGGCGTCGATGACTTTTTGACTGAGCTGTCCCCGCGATTTGCTGTTGAGGTTGGGGTCTGTATAATCGTCGTGCGAATCACACTTTGGAAAGTGCTCGTCGCATCGCTCGTCGTTGTGCTGGACTTGGGATTGGGTGCTTTGAGTGTATAGATCTGGGCGCCGCTGTCGCAACAATCGCTTCCGTCTGCTGGAGGACAGCAGTATTTATTCTTTCCGCACGTCTGCAGTGGAAACCAAGTCCCAGATTCCGCTATCTGATGTTAAGTGCCATTTCTGTTTGGCGGTTTGGAGGTGACTTACTGTCCATGCAAACCTCTGGGCAGTTGGACCAGTCTTTGTTCTGACACGCAGCGCGGTAGTCGTATTTTCCTGGCTGGTTGCACAAGCCGTTTGCCAAACATTTGTCGCCCTCACCAAAGTAGCAGCATGTAGAGTACGTCGTGGTTGAGTTGCCGCATGGTTCGTACTTGTAGTCTTTTGCTGCGTTGATACCGTTGGGGTAATAGCACGTCGCTGATACCCAACTACTAAAGAGGGCACTTAACAACACAAACTTGCGCATTTTTCCTGCCTTTTGGTGCTTCTGACGATGTCTACTTCAAAGATCTTGGGAAAAGCACTATTTGTGCAACAACAAATTTGGGGAAAGGGGCAAACAAGGGCTCTTAAAGCGCCTCTTGATCCCAAATGTTTTCAGCCCTCCCAGGGCTGAGGTCTTGTGGCTTGGATAGCGTGAAACTATCGCGACTGAACCCTGCAGTGACCGATCAGCCAAGACACGGCGTTGGTCTAGATTGTCCAAGTCGTTTTTGATTTGACGCCTTAGCGAAGATCAAAGAACCACGCATTCCCAATGTTGCGGTAAGCCATAAACAGGTAGCGTGGGCTGAAGTCGAGCCTTAGTACTGAACCGCCTTAGAACTCATGATCTTCGACAGAGCGAGTCACCGTTGCGCCAATTATCGATCACATGCCTCCGCACCCTAGAAATAAACATTTGTCTACATAGCGCAGTTTCGGACAGACTACAAGACTGGCGGAGCCAAGCATAATTCGTCTTGTGTCCGTCTACAGATGGTGAAGCGTGAGCAAAATTGTCTGTGCCCAGCGACTGGTTGTTAAGAAAACGGATAACATAGTTTAGTTAGGTGAAGCTAGGAGAAACATATTGCTGAAGAGCTGAAATTCCCCAAACACTAAAAGCAGCTTAGAGTAACATTGAAGAAGTTAAAGTCCATTTGTACTGCCTGTCGCTCGGCGGTGTGTTTCAAGCAGGAATAGGCTTCAATCGAACAACGTCATACTTAAAATAACTGGAGGTGTTTTGTTATACTCTAAGCTTTATCTACCTTAAGCACATTGAGCCCAATGATGAGATGACTTGTGGCTTTTGCCTTTTGAGAAATATCCTAAACTTTCGTTCTGTTACAAAGCGGCACATGCTTCTACCATAATTTTGCAAAACTCAGAAACAGACTTAAACAGAATGGTATATAAGTATGCTTATCCCTTGAATTCCTATTCTCTTTTCTTTTCTCTTTCAACCTTTCCACTCTCTCATATCCTTCCAACTTTCACGTGGACCACCTTTGCATCTCAACATTTGCACCAATTCATGTATCATGGCCAGCTTTAGACGCTTCCCCGACCTGCCCAAGGAGTTACGAGATGCGATATGGGACTATGCTAGTCAGCGCAATCTTGCCGGCGTCCAGATATTTGAACTTCAGAGTCCCGACCCGAAACAAGACGGTCAATCTCCCGATACCACAAACTTGGGTGCTTCACCATCAGGGCAACGACTTGCGGCGCCATTGCCGAGAAAATACTTCCCAAGTCTTGATGGGAGCGCAGGCACTTCGAATGTTTCTAAGTACATGGCTGACATCGGATTATGGACCGCATGTAAAGAGTCCAGGGACGTCATGGAAAAGACTACACAGCGAACAAAAATAATCCTTGAAAGGGAAGTAAAAATATATTATCCCTCTTTGGGGGTGAAATATCAGCCCACCCTCCACATCCCAGCAATTGTCCGTTGCAGCACTTCACAGCAATTTTTGGCTCAACCCCACGCAGATCTGTTTGTGATTCAGCCCAGGAAAATCGAGGACGTTGACTGGTCCAGGGTCGCTCGTGACATCCGAAAGCAGCTGGAGCCCCGAGGATTGTTCCGAATTAATATTGGGATCGAATTGAATGTCCAGTGGGGAATCCATCAGGAGGATGATTATCTTGATCTGTTGTGCGGGTCTTTCGCGATATCAAGGCCCAGTTATGGATAATCGACCATAACCTCAAAATCAGAGGAGACATCGACAAGAATGAAATCAACCGCGGCACCCGGGTCTTTTATACTTGCGACAGAAGGTTTATAGAGGTCGATTGGAAGAGACAACCTCTGAAACTCTGGCAGTATATCAAGCCACTTGAACGAAAACATAGATATACCGGCGAATACGAGTCTTCAATCAGCCTTGCGAGGGATCTGGACCGGATAGCAGATGATCTTGTTTCCGATTACCATATCTATGGGCAGTATGGAGAAGATGAAGATGAGCGATTCAACTGCGAGGTAAAACTTCTTGGCTGGGATGACCTATGAGAACGGAGGAGAAATTCTTACAAGGACTTGATATTGAATATGGTTTGGATGTTCAGCAAAGCTATTTAGATAGTTTTAGGCTCAAAAATATTCTTCTTTTAAGATCTAATTCCTTGAGTTCTTTAGAATGGAGGGCCCAATCTCTCCCTTGTTTCCATGAGTTTCCAATGTCGACTGTCTGAGCTAGTATAGTAACCCAATTGCTGACTGGGACGAGACTCACTGCAAGCAATATTCTGTTTCAATGGAGTAGGTACTTGTCGCAGTGGATCTGGCTCGTGGTACTTTGTCAGTAGATGGTTGCAGGTGGCGATGGAGCCATAACCGATTTGCAGTTCAGACTTGTGGTTAAGAGATTAGTTCAGCAAATAGAAATTAGAAAAGGTGCCTAAATCTGACCACAAGACTATTCGTGAGTAACTGCCTCCATCGTCCCTTGCACTGGAGTTGCTGTTGGGTTTTGGCGCATCGAATCCATCTCGACAATAGTCCTAAGATACGAACACTCTGTATCCGGCCACAGAGAAGAACTCAGATATCCGTGAATTCAATTGGAAGAATAACCCCTAGTAAATTTAAATGGAATTTCTCAGTGTTTTGGTTTGATACGTCTCGCTGAGGCACCATAAGCTTTAAGTATCAATCAATCAGTAATGTCGATAGGAATGAATAAACTTTCATCTTGATTGCTGAGCTGCAAATAACATTTCTGGACGCAAAGTCAAATACATGAGCTATGACTCACGCCGCTATGCAAAGATATATAAAATGCCAATGTCTGCGAAGATCATGCAGTCAGTCTGTAAGTCTATTGTTCATATCCATCAGAACAAAAAGCACGAACAGTTCCAGATATCGGATCACTGAAGACAACACACAACCACCACCCAGTCCCGCAATCACTTGTATACCGCAGCTACAGATCCATTAAGTACTAAAGCATGTTGGAGTTCAAGAGATTCGCAGAGCGTCCCAAAGAGCTTCGGGATCGGATCTGGAGTTTCGCTGGTCGAGATGATCGTCCCGGTGTACATATCTTCGGACAGTATGACAAAACAAAGGAGAACACGAGCAAGAGCCGTTTCCTAAGATACGATGACAGAACAAGCGAAAGCTGGGCTGCGCCTTCATGGCGCCGATACTATCAAAACTTCAACGAGGACCGCAGCGACGAAAACATCTCAACATACTTGATCGATGGCGGCCTATGGACAGCTTGTCATGAATCGCGGCTTATCATGGAAAAGCGATTTAAACTGTCAAAGTGAAAGCATGATGACGAAAACATTCGCCCAAGACACGATAGAATGAAAGAAGTCTTCAGAAAGGCTACAACAGGCTGCTTTGACGGTACACCTCTTCACCCAGTGACAGTCTTTCCCCACCGAGACCTTTTTGTCCTTCAGTGCAATGACTTGAAAAACGCCAATTGGAGCTTACTTGGTTTAGAGGCTTCAATGGCGACTTCCGCAGAAGGTTTGATGGGGTGAGGCACGCCGCGTTAGAGTACGACCCAAAGTGGTGGAGCGAGGCCCATTCAAGGACAACGCCCTTGTGCCTGATTGAAGATGTTTGGGAAATCATGGAGGCTACCTTTAAAATGTGGCCCAATGTCTGGAAACTTTGGTTTATTGACCGCTCCCTGAGAAGAAAGAAAGAAGCTCCGGCATTCAAAGAAACGGCGGAGGATGGCTTCGAGATCAACGCCTTCTATGCCAACGACAGGAGATTTTTGGAGGTAGACCATAACAACCCACGCCATCTCGAAAAGGAATGGGAATATATCGGATGCCTGAAAGACAAGTCAAACAATGGCTTAAGTTCGTCGCTGGATTTCTTGCGAGCATTGGAGTTAGAGCTCTACGACAAGTCATTTCTCACTTTAGATAATTGTTCTGAACCTTACTCTGATGTTGGGCTTCTTGGGTGGGACAATAAATAATTTACTGTTATATTCAGGAACAAATTCATGATATGACTGGACATTCATCCAGAATTCGAAGTTAAACTTGGAATGCAACATATTATATGGGTAGACAGGGAAGTAATTAAACTCTGCATAATGGCTTTAGGATTTGAGTCAAAAGTCTCAACCACGAATCACACAGTTAGCAATAGAAAGCTTAAGTATCTGTAGGTGGCAGATGACACAGACCGTAAAGTATAATTGCCTTTGTCGTTATTATAAGAACCCTTGCTCTCCCTAATGTTCTGGCCAGATTCCATTTGCTAAAAAGTCTCTCATATACAGAAATTCTCCAAGAACAGTGAAATCGGCAATCGCCACAACAAACACTCCAGAGCGCACCTTACTCTAACAAACCACGTTTACAGATCTCACTTCTCATCACTTACTGACCATGGCAAATTTCTCTGATCTTCCCAGGGAGATCCGAGATATGATTTGGCCACTCGTCCTTCGAGATAATCACCCGGGCGTTCATATCTTTGGGCACTAGGATGAGAACAAAAAAGGCATGGCTGAGGGCCGTTCTCTGATGCATGGCAGCCTCTTCAGTGGCATACTGTCCGATCCATCGCCCGACAAATACTTCCCCAGCCTGGACAAGGAACGCAAGAACGAGAACATCTCCACGTATCTCATCGACGGTGCAATGTGGAATACCTGCAAAGAGTCGCGACTTGCCATCCAAAAGCATTACAGCCAGTACAAATGGCCTAGTGATCAATTTTGGTACACAGCAAGTGACGCCAGAGTATATCGTGGGTATCCCTATCACAAAGTGTTCCAGGTACCCATGACAGGATACTTCGAGGGAGGCTCTCCGCATTATTTGACAGTATTTCCTCGCAGGGATCTATTTGTTTCCCAACCCGATAGAGTCGACAGTGTGGAATGGTATTTTGTTGGGTCACGTCCAACAAAAGGAGACAATCGCCCGGCTTTTCGGAGACTCCAGCACATCGCAATTGAATATAATTCAGAGTGGGCGTTCGAGCAACATGAATCATCATATCTTGCGATGAGTCACTTGGTGGAAGCTGCCTACGAGCTGAAGGACATCAAAAAGCTATGGTTTATTGATCACAGCCTCAAAAGGAAGAAGGTCGCGCCAGCTTTCAATGAATGGGCAGATTGTCCGACATGGTCCGACGCCTGTACATCGCTCAACGCATTCTACTCCAGAGACAGGAAGTTCCTGGAAATCTACTGGCTCTCCCCTTGTGGCCCATTGGAAGACTGGGACTGTGTAAAGCCAGTAGGGGACAAATCGAATCAAGATGGCAGTTCCTCCATTAACTTTATGCGGAAGTTACATGGGCTAGCTCGGAAAAGGTACGCCTATCCTCGGACGTGTCATTACCGTCTTCGGGATCACATGGAACACTGTGAGATCGGACTACTTGGATGGGATGATCTTTGAACTCTCCATTCAGTATATGACCTATCAATTATTAGTAGAATGATTGACCTTGCTAGGACGCCTACCGCCAACATGAAATGTAGTTGATGGAGGTCATAAGTTTGTTAGAATAAATATTGACAATAAAAGTGTCGTCTGTTCGAAGGTTGAATACTTGTGCCGTGCCGATACGTGAATGCTTCGAATAATCTAGATTGCGAAGTAAAGGGGTTTTCTGGAACAGAGACAATTACTAATCACACTTCACAAGAGTATCATATCTAGCACGTAAAGAAACGATCATGCTGCGCGGATAGTGGTTGGAGAACGGACCATTGTAGCCTGAGTCCGGACTATGGGGACCTTGACACTTTCCGATACGATCATGGGGTACAACCCCTCGGTATCATATTCTCTGGACTCACATGCGACATAAACGACCTGTCAGCTTGTGACCTTGGGTCTTATCAGTGGATGGGGAAACCTTGCCTATGCATTCTGACGACGCCCCTCGACCCCCTCATCCATGAGTCAATGAGCAAGCGACAGCCCGAGTCATCCCTAAGTGATCAGTCAGCCATAGGAGGGTATGAAAGGAATTGCGTCTCTGCACTGGCTCCGGTATTGGCCGAGTTCCCAGGCGGCACCACAAGGAGGTTGCAGAGTCCGACTTCGCCGCCCGCCTCCCCTCTCATGTTGACATGGAGGGTCAGCTCTTCCCCATTCTTTGATGAATGCTAAAGGAAGCATCGAGTTGCTATAGGGACGAACCCATCCCAACCGAGCCCAGCGCTATGCTGTTAAGACTCTTCTGACCAAATCCCTCATGAGGCAGGTACTCGTTGGACCGACGCAAGCATCGTAGTAACAGGGACAAGCCCTCCTAACCGAGCCTGGCACTATGCCTGTGAGACTCTTCTGATCAAGAACCTGTTTGTAAGGAATTGATACGCGTTAGGTCGATGACGAGCCCCCGACCGAGTCCAGCGTTCAGTGCTAAAGAGACTCTTCTGACCGTTTACAAGTTTGTATGGCACGCGTCAGGGGTAATGGACAAGCACTGCATGATGTCAACATTGATAACCAAGCGCAGGATCCTTCAAAAATAAGGTTGTCCCACTCGCCCTCGCTTTCGGGGCTATCAGGCATCGTGACACTGGCTCGCTGCATAATTGCCATTCGCGACGCCTAGGCCATTGCTCTTTGTGGGTTGAGGCCCTGCAGTCGGCCGTTCGATTTATCTGATTCGGTCGAGATGAATACCAAATTCGTTTCGTTGGATCGTTGGCTCATCTGCTTGTCGAGTACCCGGTCGGTCGATCGTTAGGCTTCGGACTCGATCAGCCGGGACTTTGCTTCGATGGCACTGGAGGCTCGTAGGGGTACTGTCCAGGTCAGCCGTATCTGTTTGCTCTTGGTTGCAGTGGAGGAAGTAAAGGCGCTCTCACTCACCGATGCCTGTAAGCTTGAGTTTGGCGATGGATGGGATGGTTGTGCATGAAGCAGGGATTTTTCCATGTGTGTTGGAATGATGAAGTTGTCAAGTCTGGGAGCTCGAGAAGAGGGTAAGTTAACCCGTCAAGGTTTTGACCAATTTCGAGGAAGGACCGTGGCCGTGACTATGACGCGTCGCACTTCAGTGAGAGAAACCAGTGCCAACCACTGTCATAGCGTGGAGGAAGGACCAAATCCATTTGGAGCCACAACAAACGAACCAGTTCTGTCCGAACTTGAGAGATTAAGTGACTGTTGAGGGAACTTTATGAAGAGTGTGCACTTGATCTTAATCCTTTTGATTGAGGATATTTCGCATAATTCCTACTTCTCGAACAGATTCAGGTGATCTGAAACCTGACTGGGCTCAAAGCTTCATCAAAAAGCCCCTCGCGAGGGAAATTACGGTGAGATGGAAGGGGTGATTAGCAGTGACTTCCATTCTTTGGTGCTGCCCATTCCCGAATCACGGACATCTTACTTGCCATCTCCATACATGCGGAGAGAATTATCCTGGGCTCGCCAGACAACACTTTCACTGGAGCCGGAAGGCGTCTTGTGCTCGGTAAGCTCGTCGTGTTGGACATCAGCGTGGCATTTGTGTTGATGCATTGGACACGAGAAGAGAGACATGATTATCAAGTAGGAATCAAGTAAAGGACGAAAACTATTTGGGATAATAAAATGCTAATTCCCTTATGTCTAGGACCTCGTGGTACCAATCTTCGCTGGATCCATGATCATTGGGTCTTGCAAACTCTCGAGTTGAAGCCTCACCTACGATCCAAATAAAAAGAGTGCACTAAGGTATACTAAACTCACCTAAATACTTGCATTGATTAGGATGAATTTAGAACAAACACCATTTCGTTATCACCTCTCCGAGATAAGTTCACCTCGATAGTATCCTTGTAATTATATTTGTCCAAGTACCGTATTCTAGTGCCCTTTCATGAGGCGTCCAAACTCAATTTTCTTGAATGCGGCCCATCCGAACTATCCCCTTGACCTGTCCAGTTGAATGAACATTAACAGCACCCAGCCTTCCGTATTCGCCATATTGTACGAGCGAAGGCAGTTCCACAAGATAATGAGCGCCCTCAAGCCTCAGCCATTCTATAATGAGACCCTCGAGGTAGAACCGTAAGCCCCCTTCATCAAAATGCGTTAATGTGTATACCCATAGTATTAGGTATACCGTTGTAGTTTGTAGTTGTTTACTGATCTCCCCACAGATTTGTCCCTCCATTCTCTGCGTTGCGCCCGTCGATGTCTTCGGAGTGTAGGGACGGAGACATCATAGACTGGTCAACAGCCGCAACATAATCGACTGGGAAGTAGTCTGCTGTGCAAACTCGCGGGCGGAAACGGCAATAGCTTTTTCCACCAGCTCGGTTGCGACAGTCTGCTCGCTGACATACATGTCCATAAACACAGTTAGCTCTTCGGCAAGCTCCCCCGCGCGTACAAGGTACAGAACGTGAAAGATGTTCAAGTGCGGGGAGCAGGTCTTTATCAATTGGCGCATGCTCATATCCACAGTTGTCGCTCTCGCATGCATTATACAGCTGTGCATTATTGCAGAATCTTTTCTCCTGCGATAGCAGCTTGAGACGTCTTGCGGCTTCAGGATCGGGGGGGGGCAAGTAAGCGTCGAGACGGTCCTCGACAGCATTGATGGCAACATATCCATCCGGAATATCCTCCTTTTGAGGTAGAGATTCAATGTTACTCTTGGTGATACTGGAGCCGCGTCGCCAATCGCCTGTCAAGTTCTTTGTACTTGTGCCGATAGTTGACGGCGAAGGTGTACTATTCTGACTGGATGTTTTACTGTCGCCGTGAGAGAACTTGCAGCCGCTGCCATACCGGCAATTTCCCTGTACATAAAAGTTGCAGACCGAGTTCCCATCATTCGAGCTTCCTTTGATCGTAGGATTTGTGTAAGGTGCGCTGACGGCTTTGCCCGTATTGTTAGATGACGCAAGACCCGTCTTTGTTTGCGCAGTAGAATAAGCGTATATGAGGGGCACATGGCGAAACACGCCAGGGAGTTCTTCAACATTCATACCAAGTCTGTCAAACTCCTTATGAAACAACACACTCGGCGTTCGAATAAGCGTGAACCTTTCACGGTTGCCCCTAAAGGGGATAAGGTCGGATACGTAGCCTACATCGTGGCATGCCGCGAAGTAAATATGCTTGCACTGGGCGTTGTCGGCGTACAGGCGCAGAATGGCCTTGACTTTAAAGTCGGCGTTTTCTTTTAATTCGCCTGCGTCGATGAAATCAGCGAGGCCGTATGAGCGGTTGAACCCAGCTGTGAAGGATGAGAAGGAGCGCTTCTCTGCGCCGGCGAGGCCGTTCTTGCAGAGCGCTTTTGATAGGCCTGTGAGGTTGGCGTAGACGCGGACCATGACCTCGCAGGATTCGAGACCTTTGCGGCGTAGACTATCTTTGATAGTGTCGTTGAGTTGCTTGGCGGCTCTGCTCCCGCCTTCTTCACCGTCTTTGACGAAGCGTTCGTCAAAGATGTAACCATCTCCGTCAACGACTACGAGAGCAAAGGGATTACGCTCTTGACCTCTTGCGAGCTGCTTATAGCGCTCTCTACCCTCACGCTCCTCTTCATAGTCGCTTTTAAGACGCTTATAGTCTTCGATGAGAACAGCGTATTGGTCGAGAATGTCGTTTAGGGCGTTGTTGTTGCGGAACTCGGCAAGCTTGTCAGCTGCACTGTCGATTGTCGCATCAGGAAGCATTGTCGGCGGATGACGACGACATGCCCTGCATTGCCGAAGATTCCGGGGAGATTTGTGAGTGATGTGTGAGGTGAAAGAAAAGAGGGTATGCTGTCGCTTATGGTGAAGTGCGGGCACAAACGAATGCTGGGCTATTTTAAAGCGGTAGATGATCGCGGTTGTGGAGTCATGTGATATGCCACGTGTGTTACTCTTCAGGCGTCAACGGCGGGAACCCAACCGTGTTTGACGATGCAGGAAGACGAAAGAAGGGCGGCCACGTAAGGATTGTTTCACTTGGTTTTGTTGTTTGTTTTTCTGTGTGCACAGTCACTTTGGTACAGAGGTCAATGTCTGGCTTTGTGAATTTGGTCAAGCATCGTACGTTAGTTACACCGCCCCACTATCGGCACTGAAACGGCTTTCATTCTCATGGATGCCATGAGACTTACACAGAAAATAAGGTAGTGCATGAGTCTCTCTGTATTCACAAAGAACAGTCCGATGTTTCGGAAGTTACAACTAAATACACTGCCTCTTTACCTTCATAACTATTCTCGTCTCGTCCCATCTCATCTTATGGCACCCCTGTCCTGGACTCATGCAGCAGCTTATTAGCGTTGCTTATTCCGAAGGCATCCAGCATCTTCCATGTGTCAACAAACGCAAAAATGGACCTTCGTATCAGGCAATTCAATCTTGTCTATACCGTCTTTTACTCTATCGTTTGTCCTTCCTTCCATCCTTCGCTGAAAGGATAATCCGTGTACCCATCCGCGCTCTTCACCTTGTAAAAAGTATCCCTCTGATACGGCGCCAGGGGAATATTCCTCGCGAGTCTAAGCGGCAAGTCCGGATTAGAAATAAAGTGCCTTCCAAACGCAAACGCAACAGGCCGGTCTTTGAAGCTTGTTTCCAAGGCTTTGTTAGCCTTTTCCGCTGTGTAACCCCCAGCCAAAATGACTGGCCCGGCCCAAGCCCATGCACCAAGCGCAAAGTCAAGGCTTTCCATGTCATCGGTCTCCCTGTCCACGTTTCCGGCAATACGGGGCTCAATGAGATGGAGGTACGCGAGCCCCAAGAACTTCAGGTTGGAGATCAGGTTGGTGAACTGCGGCTCGGGGTCCTGCATTCGCATGCCTTGGAACGTGCTGAAAGGTGACAGTCGAATAGCTGTCCGATCGGGGCCTATCTCTTGTGAAACAGCTCTCGCAATCTCAAGGCAGAACCGTGACCGATTCTCGATACTGCCGCCCCATTCATCTGTTCGTCTGTTACATGTATCTTGCGTGAATTGGTCGATGAGGTATCCATTTGCAGCGTGAATCTCGACACCGTCAAAACCCGCATAGATGGCATTTCTAGCGGCACTGGCGAAAGATGCAATGCACTCCCAGATTTCCTCAGTCGTCATGGGCCGTGGTGTCGGATACTCTTCGCTGATGGGGATGTCGCTACTGCTAACCATTTCCAGGCCAGCCTTGTCCAACGCATGTTGACGAGCTGCTCTGCCGACGTGCCATAGCTGCATGAAGATAAAAGACCCTTTGCCGTGAACTTGGTCCGTTACATGTCGCCACGCTTCGACCTGCTCCTGCGTGAATATTCCCGGGGCATTCTCATCCCGCCCTCGTGATTTGGCCGATACAAATGTTGCTTCCGTAATGAGAAGCGTGCCAGGAACTGAAGCTCTCTGCGCATAATACTCCCTCATCATATCCAACGGTGCGTGGTTTTCATCTGCCCGCAGGCGCGTCATCGGCGCCATCACGACGCGATGCCTCAACGAACATCTCCCGATATCGATAGGACTTGCAATGTTTGTCATGTCGAATATGTAACTATTTGTAAAAGTTCGGAAAACACCCAAACTAATTACCGAGACAGTGGTCTCATTCTCCGTAGAAGCGGTGGATTATCGGAGCTGACCTCGTGGCGATAAGACCCCGCATTGGCCAAGCACGTCACATCAGATCCATCTGTCAATATCGGTCGAAGTTGACGATGGAGTCGGTGGATCTTGAACGGCGTTTCGGAAGTTATGCTCTCATTTTCTCTTTCATCTCCATATAATTGAGGAGACATGAAAAAGTTCCCGATCAACGTTGGGGAAATGGAGCCATGGAAAATTCTCGATCCAATTGAATGACTACACTGAGATGCGGCTGAGTGAGAACAAGCTCATCGGCAATTGCCAGCCCACTTCACGAGATGAGAGCAATGGACATTGTTCCACTGTATTTGGAGTAGCTTGTGGATCTGCTCTCATTTTTTTGAAGGAGTCCCATGGGTGAAGATTTTTATTCTTAATTGATGATGATGTACTGAGATGTCGCGTGCTTCTGCGAAATAGAGGCCTGTTTTCGCTCAAACCTACTCAACGGCCCCTTCAGAGCCTCAACGCCGTTTACTCAATCTCATTAATAATTGAACCAAGTGCAACGTCGGCGGCTGTGGCTGCCAAGTATAAACTTAAAGCATGTGACAAATGAGTGCATCTCCGACTCAAGCCCAAATTCTCGGCACGCTTGTACAAAACCCTTGGCCAATCCGTGCGCCATTGTTTGTGCTCTCACTTGTTCTCACTTTTCCCCACCGATCACCGGCCACCACCCAAAATACTGTACCGCCCTAACCGTCTGTCACCATCCACCACTTGAAGCAAAAACTGCAAAAGTCTGGGGTAGATCATGCCACTAAACCCAATGAATAACCCCCCCAACGGCCGGCAGGGCGCGTCGCACGCCGTATAGCCGGTGGTAACATCATCAGAGAAGCATTTCTTGGAATAGCGCGGCACAGCTATCTCCGAAGCCTTATCTTTGAGTGCGGTGCTTTACGAAAAATACAGTACCAGCATATCTTGGCTCGAGATAACTATAGGCTGATTTGTTCCCTGTGATCATGGCGGTACCCCTCACTCAGTGATAGGTGGCTTACTGCTAGTTCTTGGCTTTCGTGGTGAGTGTGACAGCCTGAGGAGATAGCGATTTCCCCACGAATGTGCTTGTAAATGTCTTAGAATGTGAGTAGGAACATGCGACGACTTGGCAGGTCAGCATTGAGATGTGATGGATTGCGATTGGTAAGCCGTTGATCATTTGTCTCGATGAGTCTGATGAGAAATTGGCAAATGTCAGTCCCAGGGCGTGAAGTCGTGCGGGAATCGGAGGTCTTGGCTCCAGGTATGGGGTCCGCTTTTGTTAGCCAATTACAGGCGCCCAAATGCACTACCAGGGCGTCGCGTCGGCCAGCATGGCCAATCACCGCAGACCAGAGCCTTGGCTGAGATAAAGGGTCATGTGTTGGCAGTCCCAACTCGTCTTGTGGCGGAACTGAAAGGTCAGTTCAAGTATCGGGGGGGACGACACCTTTGTCTTCTTTCATCTTCATCTCAAACCTTCATCATTATCTCAGCCCATGACTGAGATTATCCAGTCTTCCCATTATCAGCACTAACAATCCCTCGAGTAACACAATCAAAATGTCGGCTGCCCAGGTTTTGTTCAACACTACGCCCGTCAACATCATACAAGTTGAGCCAAAGCGTAGGGGAAGTTGGGTTCCCACGCGGAGAAAGTCAGAATGCCCTCTCGAAATCACCATCGATCGACATTTTGAGGCCAAGATCTACACCTCGGGCTCGACCATCACTGGCACTGTATCATTCTCACCAAGCGCAGATCTAACCGTCGATGCGTTCGAGATAGTCTTCACAGGATCTGAAACAACGCTGGTTCAGATGTTTCACCAGGGCACCATGCCTAAATCAGGACACAAGTTTCTTCAGCTTCGAATGCCAATCCCAGAAAGTGCTCTGCCGGTCGATGGAGTGCTTCAGGCTGGTCAAACCTACGAAGTACCTTTCTCTTTCGTGATCCCATATCAATTACCCAGTGCGGCTTGCAAGCATCGAAACCCAATTATTCGGGAACGACATCTGCAGTTACCGCCGACTATTGGATCATGGGAGCATGATGACATGGCTGTCCATACCGTTGCTATCAACTACGGTGTTGACGCTCGAGCACTGCTCAAGACCGATAAGGGCAAATCTATGGTTCTTGAGAGAACTCATCCCGTGAAAGTCATGCCTTATCTTCCAGAGCAGCCCCCTCTGCACATTTTACCCGGAAACCCGCGATTCACCATGACTCAAGAGAAATCAATTCGAAAAGACATTCTCTCTTCTAAGCTAGGCTACGTCAGAGCAACCACACGTCAACCAGATGCCGTCATCATCTCAGCCGACAAACTTCGACCGTCAGAGTGCTCACTCAATATCGATCTCGAGTTCTGGCCAACTTCCAAGAAAGCGACTCCACCCGAGATGTACGCCAAGTCAGCTACCATCAAAGCATCGACATACTACTCTACAGGGCATCTGAGCTTTCTACCAGATCAACACAACTTCCCCAGCGTGATGCCAAATCCCATCCTAAGCTTTGTTCTCGACGAGAGCGCAATGGTAACCAAGTCTCCCGCGCCTCACTGGGAACAGACATCAGCTTCAATGTCAGCACCGAGCTCGCGCAGAGGCTCGGAGAACTCTACTATAGGCGATGAGCCTCCACGCACGGCTTCCAGACGAGGTTCCAAGAGTAGTGATATCATCAAGGCGGAAGCCCCTCGACATACAGCAACTTTGCCTGTTTCGATCGAGCTGCCGAGCCCAGATAACAAGATCTTGCTTCCGACCTTTTACTCCTGCCTCATCAGCCGGACCTACATGCTAGAAATTGTTTTGGCTTCAAGAGCACATGGCTCCAGCTTCACGTTGCGACTGCCGTTGCAGATTGCTGTCGAAGGACATCACGAAACGGGTATCAACCACGTGCCAACCTATGTAAGTTTCGCCGAGCAATATGCGAAGACTTCTCAACTAACAATGGAATAGGAACAAGTTCAGGCGGGACAGGACTTATATGATGCGCTTCCAACATACGATACCGCTATCTGAGGTCGTTTCTTTCTCTCTTTGTGATTTGCTTATCGACTATGAAGTACTCTTTCGCGCTGGCTTTCGAGTGATAAAATTGTTGCTTAATACTTTTATACCCACATACTTTAGTTTAATTCATTCAATATCTTTACTGTTGACTTTACATATCCCCTGTGCCCAGTCCGCGTTATCCTGTCACAGCTCAAAGGTGAAGAAAAGAACGTAGAATCACGAATGACGATTAAGTGTACCATAACCTCCAGACATGGCCAGGTCGTTATCAGAAGAACCAAGACAAAAGCAAAATGCGTTAAATCTCTAGCTTAGTAATATTATAGTCAACATAGCGCTCTGCACTTTGTCACTTTGTCAGTCCGATCTTCCTTCCCATCCTGATTCCTTGTCCTATGTATTAGGTCCTACTATCGCCACTAATTCTCACTGTCATTGCGGTATGGTTGACTGTCTTCTGTGAATACCGGCTGTATGACCGGAACAGTCGGCTTGGGCTCTGGTTGATGAGAGGCCATGGTTGGCATTGGTATAGACCTCAGTGAATCTCTAAAGCCAGCACCTAGTCCTTCGGTATCTTCTCGGCTTCTTCTTCCCATCCTGAAAGCTAAGATGATGACTCCGACAATTAGTGCCACGCCTGCGATCGAGCCGACGACAGCACCAGCGATAACACCTCCACTAGGCCCACCACCGCCTTTGGTCCCTCCATCAGTAGGACTCTCTGCTTCTTCTGGTTCCGATGTACTTGATGGAAATGTGGCCGATGAACTGGTCCCAATCTCCGTGGAAGATGCGCTATCGGACACACTGGTCGATGACTCGCTTGTAGTTGTTGTGCTTTCGGTCGTGGTGTCCCCTACAATTCCAGCAAGGTCAGTCTCCAGTCCAAATATCCCAGTATACTGCAATACTCACAGTCTGTCGGATCCTCGAAGAATAAGGTGCTGATACCGGTCGAAACACCGATGGAGTCGTCGCAGCTGACCAGCCATCGAAGATCTTCCAAATCATCAGGGTTCTCGTACAACTTGACGGCCACGCAATCGCCGTTGCTATTTAAGGATGTGAGTATGTGCTTGGCTGATATACATGAGCCGCGGTCCATGGGTTATTACCAAATCATCGAGGACGAGTAGCCAGAACCGCCTTCTGTCCAGTGGGTGAACAGGGCCGTAGTCCCATCGCAGTATGTGCCGACTCGCCATTCGAAGCTACTGCCCGCCTCGGCAGTAAACCAGTCGCAGTGAGCGTAGGTATCTGTGTCACCAGAGAAGGTATGAGTCGTACGGAAAGATGCTGGACTGGGGCAGCTGAACGTTTCGGCTGCGAAACTTTTGGTTACTTAATATCATTGGGGCGTTTAGAGGGAAGAGATACTTGTTCCATCTGTGACCGTGTAGCCAATTATCGAGTCACATTGAACAGGTACGATATGACTCTGGAGATATAACAAGAGAATGACAAGAATTTTGCTGGGTCTGTCCATGTTGACAAGCGGTTTCTTGCAAGATTTGGGTCAACAGAAACAAGGCTCTCGGGTTTGAGAAGAGGGGGGCCTTTAAACCCAAGTACCCTTTGAAACATCCTACCAGTGAACCCTATCACAATTTACATGACCCAGTGGCGTTCGATAGCTCAATTTGAATGTGCAATATTTTTCAGCTCCTGTCCCGAGATGGATAGCCATTGGTGATGAGATTCTTGGCGCTGCAGGCTGTCACAGCCTGCTTTTGTCCTGCCCCAAACCAGAACACAGGCCAGAAGGGAAAGGAGCTCAGTAGGTCTATCCTAAATGATAAAGAGATTTAGGAAATGTTGTATGAGCTTAGAATAGGTTTAGTGCACCTTTACTGAGTTTATATTTACATCTCATATAAAAGTCTGATGTTTTCTTGCTCCCCGAGGCCGGGCAGCACCAACAAGGCTGCATGTTCCACCACGGATGAATAGCAATCTTGGGCATTCCAGAAAAAAAACGAATATAAGGCGTGGTAAGTGTATGAAAAAATTGACCTCCTTGACTTGCGGCCTTTGTCAACTCTGGTGTATGGTCGTGATTGAGGTTGAAGGAGAAGCCCGATGTACGCACCATCTTTGCCTGGTTGTCTCAAAGAAAAAACAAATAAATAAATAAGTGAATAAATAAATAAATTCAGTCACACAAGGCGGAGGCCTCCACATGAATGGAATTATTTGCTCATCTTTCACGCGACACCAAGCCATGTGAGCCTTTTGACAAACCAATTCACAGTTCGGTCCCGCGGAATCAGCTCCACCGACAATCCGAGCTCAACGGAGTATATGACACCGAAAGCCTCAAATTCCTATTATTCAGAGCCCGGCATGAAGTCGTAGCTTGGAGCTAATCAACGGAGTTGGGTGTCGGCTCGCCGAAATCCTAGAGTTGCATTACTTAACTCCGCTTAAATCCATGTTGATAGCATCTATTCTCCGAACATCTCAGACTGAATCATCATAGTGAGCGGGCTTCGCTATGACGATCTCCAAGTTTCATTCCACTTTTTCCTTCATAAATTAAATGGTTTCCCGCTTGGCAACGGTCAGAAAGTCAGCGATTTCACACAAATCATCATCCAACACATATAAGCATGACCTCAACAACATTTTCCCAGTTCAATGGTGATACGGAGGGCCTCGAGGTCGCTCAAGCCTTCTCTTCACAAGTTTCCGGGAAGGTTGTGATGGTCACAGGAGTGAACCTAGGCGGAATCGGTTACTCAACAGCCGAAGCTTTGGTATGTAGAAACATGGCTTTCGATTGATGGATCAGGGGTAATCTAACTAAGAACACGCTGCAGGCATCGCAGGGGCCATCGCATCTCATTATCACCGGCCGCTCTCGCACCAAGCTCCAAGAAAGCGTCGATGCAATGAAGAGTATCTACCCTCAGGTCAACTACGTCATCCTCCAGTTTGACCTCTCAAGCCAACAGTCAGTTCGTGCCGCCGCTGTGGAACTTCTGAGTCGAGATGACATTCCAAGGGTCGACCTGCTCATCAACAATGCCGGGGTCGCATTCCTCCCAGAACGCTCACTCAGCCCGGAGAAGATTGAGATGCATTTCGCAACCAATCACATCGGCCACTTCCTTTTCACCGGCCTCATCCTGCCAAAGCTGATCAGCGCCGCTAAGGAGAGCCCCAAGGGTGCAACTCGTATCATCAACGTGTCCAGTGGATCGCCAAAGTGGGCGTACATGAGATGGAGTGACATCAACTTTGAGAAGAAGAACAAAGACCTACCGGAGGATGATAGACCTAACTACGACGTGCATAAAGCCTGGGGGTCTCCTGATGTTGAAGAGCTGAGCTATATTCCCCTGGCGGCGTATAACCAGAGCAAAGTCGCAAACGTACTTTTCAGTATCGGCGCAAATAAGCAATGGTACGAGCGTTACGGAATCCTGTCCCTAGCGGTCTTTCCAGGATGGATTGAGACCGAACTCAGCAGACATATGCCATCTAAAGCTCGCGAGGCAATTGTGAAGGTCGGAAATGAGAGGGGTGTGAAGTACAAGACTCTTCAGGCCGGGGCGTCAACCACTGTTGTTGCGGCCTTGGATCCCAAACTCGGGCCAGGTGAGAAACGGGCGGGCAAGGAGAATTACGGTGTATTTTTGGAAGACTGTCAGATTTGCAGCGGTGCGCATCCCAAGGCTGAGTCTAACGAAGAGGCGGAGAAGCTTTGGGAGCTGTCAGAGAAACTGATCAGTGGAAAGTCTTGAGGATACTTTCATAAACCGCCATGGTTTAGCAATATCCAACATTTATGCAATAAGTCACAGGTTATTCACAAAATGCACATATCTTTGTGTTGACTCGAAGTCTCGAACATTGATCTCATGAGAGTACATACATATTTCCAAGGAAATACATATGACCATACCGATTTTAGGCCCTTCCCTCATGCGCTCTGCTTCTCTGAAAGGCGTGGCTGAATGCGCACTTTGAAATCCAACGGCTTGACGAACCAATAGCTCTGAGTATGCCAGTTCTGATGTTGCAACGACGAATCAAGGCTGAAGTCAAAATCGCGCACAATTCGTGGGATCAGCTTCGACATCTCAAGCATTGAGACATGTCGGCCGATACAGTTTCGTGAACCTAGTCCGAACTAAAATGGCCTTTCGTCAGTGATATGATCAGTCATTAGCAGAGGGAGTCTCACAGGCATATAGTAACGATTCATCATGGAGAGCCTTTCGCTTTCGGCCGTGAGCCATCTGCCGGGGTTGAAGGAATTGGCATCTTGACCAAACACTCGAGTATCACGGTGGGCCACCCATGTGTTGATACCAACAATAGTCTGTATCATTCGTCAGCAGAGAGCTCAAGCTTTCTGGGCTTCATAATGAACTTACTCCTTCTGGGAAGAATCGCCCGCATATTGTCGCGCCGCCCTCGGGAACGACTCTCTCGAGTGGGAGACCAGTAGCAGGATGCATTCGTAGCGACTCCTTGATGACAGCTTGGAAGTAGACCATCTGTTGACTTTCCTTAAAAGTGGGAGATTTCGACAATTCTCCTCGTGCTGTCAAGTCATCAATCTCGGCCCTTAACTTCTGCAAGCAATCCGGGTTCTTCAGCAAATAGTACAGAACAGCTGAGAGACTGATGGCAGTTGTATCAGACCCTGCCACCATGTTGGATGTGCATCCCATGAGGACGTGATACTGAGTGAAAACATCCGGGGAGGCTGCATGCTTGGCCAGAAACTTGGTGAGAAAGTCTTCCATAGTGACCTCATTCTCTGCAGCGACAGGCTTGGGAGCTACTTGGGCTTGACGAATCCTCTCGTTTGTAAAATTCAGGATGTATGCTCGTCCGGTTCCCTTTCCTCCGGCAAGCCAGTTCCTGATCCTGAAGAGGTACTTATGCAGACTTGGGAAAATGCCAACCAGGGTCGCATAGCCTAAGTGGTCCTCCAAAGCACCGATGACATTACCGACATCGTCTCCACTGTCTAGGAAGCCGAAGCGCTTTGCATATGTGATCAGACCGATGACGTCGAATGCGTAGCACTGGAACCAGTGTCGCATGTCGACAGGTAGATGAGTCGAGGTACTGGACATCTCGGAGAGACGTTGGGTAAAGATATCGGCGCAATCGTCGACAAAGGGCTCATAGTGCACAAGTGACGACATTGCGTATGTCGCTTGGTACAGCTTTCGGTTCTGGTTGTGGCGCTTCACCGACTGATCGCTAAAGATGGCCCATGTGCCGGGACTTGCCCAGGCTGAGTACCACGATGACTTCGGGAAGTGAGTGCCCAGACCGTAGATTGTCTTTGCTGCCTCGGGATCGTTGAAACTATATCGGTTGGGCCCATATCGTACAATCGTTCCTGGGACAAAGCATTCAGTGGATGTTTCATAAGGCATCGGCGGCCGAATTTACCGTATCTCTTGTGCAGATCCAGGTTTACATCCTGGAATGAGCCCTTCCAGACTTTCCAGAAGTACCAGCCATCTGTGAATCGGGCAAGGGTAGGTCCTGGGACAGTCCGTAGTGGAGAGCGGAAAGATTGGACAATGAACCGCAAGAGCAGTGCGAGAACCACCGCCGGGATAGCAAACACCGCAATGGGGGAGGTCATCTTGAGGTATCGCTAGTGTCAAGAGACTCGAGGTACGTTGAGAATGAGGTCCCTGCTTGAGCCTGGACCTGTCGAGGTTTTATAGCGCACGTTCGACTTGCCGATGCGTACTCCCGAGGCTTGAAGAGTGATTGTGTCCAATTACGTGGGATATACCCTATCAGCTCAAGTTTAAGTGTCAGCATGTTTGTTGTCCCCTGAGGTCTCCGAACTTGTTTACCCCGCTACCCCAGAGTTCTTACGTCAATCCTGGGGAAGATCGACGACTCGGCCGAAGCTCGGGTTACGCAAGTGGGCGGTCCGATGAGTAGATAGATAGGGTATGTTCAACCTGCAATGTGAGGAGCTCGGCCGACATGGCCCACCATGAAAGAGTTGGTATAATCAGGTTTACAGATGACGCAGATCGTCAATCGGGTTGTGGACACCAATCCCGATGCACTGTTGTAGTCTAAGTCAATAGCTGAACGGGCTGTTATTTACGACAAGGCTATTGTAGCCATTCTTGACATAGGAAAGCCACATCCATTTCGAACAGCGCGCATGTGAGACTCAAAACCTCTATATTTGATTACGTCTGTAGGGTAGCCCATCATGAACCAATTGACTACCAAGGCCGCCTTCCAACTTCGAAGGAATAGCCGTTGACCAAATAGGTCTAAATAAAGTACTATTCTAATAATAAGTTCTCCACGAAGTCAAACTATCATAAGTTTAAAGACTCAGCGTTGCAGTAAGCAGTAACCACATAACTTGGTTGCGATATAAGGTTGCAGCGACCCAGATCCAAGGTCACAAGATCGACCTTTTTGCTTGACCGTCTTTGTGTGACACCATTACAGTTTAGTGATATCTGGTTAGGGTCTCGCCTCGGACCGTTATGGTCTAGGTCCCTAAAAGAAATACTGCGACCTCAAGGGCTCGGTTATTCTCATAGCTGAGAACGCGGAACCACTACCCAAATAAACGGAACGACACTTCAGACCAGTAGCCAGATTTCGTTTCAATAACAATCATTATCAGGACATGAGCGAACGAGTCAAACAAAACATGGGTTTTATTTTCTTCGACCTTCGGCTATTTAAGTACCCAAGGCCAAGTGAAAAATGATGATGCATCCATTCATTCACTTCGTCCACTCTTTTTCACCTTTGTCTTCTCTATCTCTGGCTACTGAAGCCTTGAGTAGAAGTCACTTACTATCAACATGAGGTTTACCAATCCCAAGTCCCTGGTCGTATTTACGGCACTTCTCTTGTTGGCCAGATGCTTCTCTATCATGGAAACATCCAGTGCTGGTGCAGTGGCTCCGCCATCTTCAATGGGCTAGGTCTCACGGTCATGGGTGTTAATTCGCTTGGTGAAATGAGCATGGGAACATTCACGATGGACCATTCGGTCTTGGGAGTGGAGTCATGCTGACCAGCGGAAAAGCAACTGGAGCCTACACGTCGGGTAATCGAAACGTCGATACTGGTTTTGGAAACGGTTACGATAGGGTTTGTGTCTCAGGTACCCAGAGCATCAACGCCTCACGTTTCAGCTGCAACTTGAACCTGGGTTCAACGGTGTCCGTATCGAATTCGTCCTGGCTACACAGGAAGCTCCAAGGTACAAGCTCATTACTCGACGATTGAATTTTATTTCTCTAACACAGTACGTAGCACCCTTGCCAATATGGATGTTATATCCATCCTTGATGTAACCATTGGCGCCCCGATTCAATACGCCTTTGATACTCATGGGAATCAAATCAACGCCTTGTCTCCTTTCCTACTCATACCGGATGCCATCGTCCCACCAGACAGTCTCACCGGGTACACACGATCCTCACCACGGCTTGTGAGAACCATAATATCTACTAGCGGTCCCGTGGGCGTGGTGATATCCGTCTGTGACGTTGAAGATGCACTCAATGACTCTGGTTTCCTTCTCCGAGCAGAGGGCTGTATTGACTGCGACTTTGGATCTGACAAATTTGAGATCAACTATGTTTACGCAACAACGACGCCCCCCCTGGAGAGCAGCCTTACACTTCCGCTATTCCTGCGTCAGGGACTGAATCTGGTACTTTTATCGTTTTCGTGGAGCTACTGGGGTTACCACTACAACTGGGGAAGTGACTAGCACCACCTCTGCTGAGCCAACAACTACGACGACAGTCTTTTCTTTTTATAATATTTAAAGCTTATAATAAGAGTTATTAATTATTATAAAAGCTTATAAAGAAAAGCTTGTATTATAAAAAAATAATATTATAATATTATTTATTATCTATTTATAGCTTAAAGCTTAACCTTATCGGCTATAGTTATCCCCGTAGTACTTATTTTCCCAATATGAGAGTCGACTGCTAAACTCCAGAACCTGCTTTTCAAAACTTGCCAGCTTTTCTTCCTCCTCCTTGAGCTCGGCTTCTAATTCAACCTTAAACTTCTCTTGCGCTTGAATCTGAGGGTATTCTTTGGTGCGTTCCAAATTTGACGGCCCAGCCCCGCATTCATATATCTCTATCATTTCGAACCCTGCAGTGAAGATCTCGTCCTCAAGAACTCGTACAGCTGCTTGTTTCTGTTGTACCCTTCGCTTTTGGATTCTCACTCCTCCTACGGCGTTGGATACGCAAGACTTGAACTGCCGAATGAACTGCTTTACTTGACATCTATCGGCCCGCGTTGGCTTGGGGAAGGGTGTCGTTTTCTCATTCGTGGATTCGCATGTTCTCACTTCAGTGAAAAACGGAGGGATATATGGTCTTGTTTGCCGTTCGTACTCTATGTCATAGACTCGTCGTTTTCTTATGTCTGATAGTGTAGAGTATGCATCGTTGAGCTTCTAGCTGCTTAGTATACACGCTGGGTAAGTTGATAATTACTCACATTTTGGAAGTTCAAAGTGGCTTGGTTATCCTCGTGATCCTTATTTGGATGTATCTTCTTGGCCATTTGTCGATAAGCCGTCTTGATCTCATCTTTATTCGCTGTGTGAGGCAGCTGCAATATTTTGTAGTAGTCAACAAAATCCATTTGGAGTTGATGACTCTGAACCAGCAGAAATTATTTAGTAGTGAGGGGACGTAGTGGGCTTTCTGGGTTTTCTGGGCTTTCAAGGTTCTTAAAGAAGTCGGCAGGGTTTGTTCCTCTTCAAACCCTACCTGTGATAAGGTTAAGAGATAGAAAGAGGCTTCAGCCCAAACACAGAGGTGAAGACCACAAATTCACATAAACACGACAGGAAACTTTAAACGCGTACCTCTCACTGCAACGCGAGGCGAAGGCCTATCATTTTTGGCTGTTGCCGTGTTCCTATGGCCTGCGTGATTTGCCCAAAGTCTCAACTTACAGCTTGCGACTCCACCTCTCACAGGCTTGTCCTCCACCACCGTGTTTGATGTATTTGGGTCAGGCCTTATAAAGTTTACCTGGCGAGGGCTTACCGACATTGTTTCCCTCTGGCCGAGTGGAGGCCCGAGGCGGGAATGCTCCATGTATTGATATGCCATTATGATGTCGTACGTTCAAGGGAATCACACGTTGATGAACGCGCGTCTTTTTGAGCTTTAGTATATTCGACTCTTGGTGGGGACCCCAGTGATAAAGGGATTACATATTTGTAAGATCTAGAACTGATTTAGATATTAAACATTATGATACCGAACCAAAATAACACAAGGCCTGAGCCGTTGTCGTAGACGTAGTATCCAACTTGCATAATACACTAGGTATAGCCGGGCTCTTTAACGTGCTGCCAAATGGAAAGTCCCTACTGAACGTGGTACGTCAGTTGGACGAGTCGTTGTTGGTCGATCGAGGGGCAAAGATGGCCATGCAAGACAAGCGCAAAGAAAGTGATAAAATAAAGCATAAAATCCAAGAAATGAAAGATTCAGAATCCAAACAATTAACGGCGTTTCCCAGTCATGCCACATTAATCCTCCAAACTTCATCGCGATGTCGTCTTTCCCATTCCCATCGGTAAACATTAAACAACCTCCAAAAGCAACAATTCGCCCAAAGTACGCAAACCACCAGAACCGCAACAACAAAGGGTCGTTCACAGCAGAAAAGAACCCCAAAGTTTAGGATGTCCCCTAGAAACCTCTTTCTTGGCTCCGTTGCTTAACAGAAACTCCTGCCACTTCCCCTCCCACCGTTCCCTATCCCTCCTTTTCTGCTCAATCTTCGAGTCATTCTTCGCGTCTTCTCGTTTCTTCTCCTCCCAGAGCCATTTCTGGTATTCCTTCTGAGCCTCCACACTCTTCCACTGGATTCTCGGTTCAAACTTTGCCTGAAGTTTCGCTAGCCTCGCCTCATACTTGACAATCAACGCGGTATCCAAAGGAATCTGGACTTCTAGAAGTTTGGTGCGTATCTGGTCAATCTGGCGCTCCCGTTGTTTCTCGTGATCGAACTGCTCGTTCAATCGCCGACGTAGCGATCTGAACCAGCCGAGTTTGGCTTTTGAGCTGTAGAAGTCTATTTTCTCGAGATCGCGGGTGTTGATGTCGAGTCGATTCCTCAGAGTGTGGAGACAGCGTTCATAGCATTCAATTTGGCAGAGAAGTTTGAGCGCTTTACGGTCGAGGTAGAAACCTTTCTTTCTGGACCATAAGTAGGACTCACGTCGTGCAGCGGGTGGTGACACTGGTGAGTGATTGCACGACATCCCCAATTTGGGGAAGCTAGGCCGCTGGGACCTAGAAGAATGATGTGAGTAACGGCAGCCGATATGCTTTGATATGCCGAAGAGGGGCGACTTTATTTCAAGTGCGTTGAGTTGGAAGTAGGGCCAGTTTCCCCGATTGTAGAGCGAAGTTGAGCTTCACTCATGTTTGGCCGAGGGCTATCAGCCACCACGTCTGTTCGTCAGCCAGAAACGAATAAACAGACATCACAGCGGCAAAGACATGTGTCGTTGGGGTCATCATTTTGCAGCTTTTATTCCAGTTCCTCCGTGGGTATACAATCTTCCCCAATGGTACAAGTCTAACATACACAGCAAGTTCAAACTTTTGTCTATTTAATCCAGCCCTTAGGTCCTCCCCATGTTCCCTTGACCATGTAGTTCTTGTAAACCCAGGGGAAGAAGTCCTTCTTCAAATGGTAGAACGATCGGCGGGGAACGGCTTGGTCAATGCCGAGAATCTCTCCGAAAGTCTCCTTGGGAACGCCACCATACTTAAACTCGGCGAGCATCACCTTGCCGTATTCTGTGAGGAGGGGGCATGAGGTGTAGCCATCATAGGCGGGCTCGGGCTCTTGGCCATCAATGGCACGGAGGAGGTTGCTGACGAGAACAGGCGCCTCGGAGGTCACGGCGGCGGCGGTCTTGGAGGTAGGAAGGCTCGAAGCATCGCCTGCAGACCAGACATTGGCGAACTTGTTATGGCGGAGGGTATTGTCATTGACGTCAACGTAGCCAGCCTCGTTGGCGAGAGCGCTCTTCTTTACGAAAGCATGAGGTCCCATCTTAGGAACGACGTGCAGGAAGTCAAACGGCTTGGTGACCTTGTTCTCGCCATTGGCAAAGACAGCGTTGTTACCCTCAATAGCAACAAGATCATGCTGGAAAAGGCCCTCAACACCACGCTCTTGTCGCAGCTTCTCAAGCTCGGCGCTGTACTTGGGGACACCGAACATGACGGGGAGACCGGTGGCGAAAGTGATCTTGATAGGAGAGCCGGAGGGGTTCTTGGGGTCATAGAGACCAGTCTGCTTCCAGTGGTCGAGGGCAAGCCACATGGACTTTTGGGGAGCACCGGCGCATTTGATAACGCCGGCGGGCTGGGTGAAGATGGCGTTACCCTTCTGGAGGCGCTGAATGTTGGGGAAGACCTTGTCGCAGTAGTCATAGCCGTAGATGGAAGAGACAGGACCGTTGCGCTCGGCGAGAGCTTCGGGAAGGCCCTTGATGCTGTCGTAGTTGATCTTGATACCGGGCGCAACAACGAGATGCTCATAGTTGACCTTGTCGCCAGTTCCAAGAGTGATGCTGTTGTCCTCAGGAGTGAGAGCATCAACACTGACGTTGTAGAACTTGAGCTTGGGGTCAATAAGCTCGGGCATGGACATCTTCAACTCCTCCTTGGTCTTGAGTCCAGCACCGACGAGTGTCCATCCAGGTTGGTAATGGTGCCACTGAGCAGGATCAACAACAGCGATGTCCTCACTGGCGAATCGGCCGCTCCGGAGAAGTTGATGGCTGATCGCGAGACCAGCAGAGCCTCCTCCAACAACAACAACCTTGTGACTTCGGCTAGCAGACGTCACGGCCGCAGCGGTAGCGAGACCCCTCCGAGACTGGCCAAAGACCGCAGATCGAACTGCCAGTGTCACGCGACTCGAAAGCATTTTGAGTTTTTGAGTTTTTCTTCAAAAGGAAGAGTGAAGTCGACTTGCGAGAAAAAGCTCAAGCTGAAGAGTGAACACGCCAGAAAAAGTACAATGGGAGTGACGTACTGTACGTACCCATTAGCGTAGAGCGCTTTACTGTTTCGGGGTGTAATATCGACGGGTTATGGTTTGTCCGGGGCGGGAACTAACCAGCCGAGGACAAGTCTCAATTGCGTGATTCAGGGATAAAGTGATTGCCGCCGATGGTCCGAAGTTAGAGCCCGATGGCCCAACTGCGCTCTTTGGAACGGCGACTTCCGGTCATAACCTGAGACAGCTGAAGAATAATAGCATGCATGATTGGATACTACATGAGCTTCGATTTTTATAATCATGTATCGCCAATGAATATCGAAGTAGGCTCTGCTTCTGCTCCCCGAGACACCAAAACTTAATTGTGACACAAGCTTCATAGAGTTCGGGTGACAAGATCTCATGAAATGATTGGTATGCCAATACGTGATGTGACCTACACTCATCAAACACTAACTGATATAAGTTACCCTCCCGAAAGTCCCAAGTTTATTCTATAGACTATGCATTAGAAGGGTAGCATGATACAGTGCAACACCCTTGTTTGCCGAATTACCCTAAACTGCCATCAACGAAACGCAGTGCCTACTCATTGCTTGATCTAGCATTTATGTCTTAAACATGCATATCGGTGTCTGATACTTCAGGAAGCAGAACAATATCAATATTCGACCTCGGTTATAATACCAGGTACGTTGTATATACATGGTCGGCGACCCAAATCTAGTCCCCGATGACGGGGATGAAAACTCAGACCACGATAAACAAGGATGACCACGCACCACTAGGAAGAATCGGCGACTTCTTTGATCCATCCTCATCTTATACTCGGAGCAAATATAGACTACATGCTCATATCGTCCTCGGCAATTTGTAGGTTTGCACCAACCCCTGCCAGCCATCCAGCATTGGCCCCAGCACTCTCGTCTTTGACAAAGCCGGCACTGTCACCAACTGCGAAAACACCACGTGTGCTTGTCTCTTGAAACTCATTTTCTACCAAAATTCTCCCTTCAGATGTCATTTCCAGATCTAATTGTTCTGCGAAAGGTCCACTAATAACCTTTTTAGGCTTATGCGCTATCAGGCCGTACACTGATTCTGCCCCGTCGGCGAACTGGACAGCCACTGAGATTTCAGAACTCTCTAGCGATTTGATTGGTCTGTTATCTGTTTTGAAACCAGCGTTCTTGGTCCCTGATATTTGTGGATGACGCTCAATATCTGAAAGGCCGTTGGTTAAGAAGGTTATATCGCGACTGAACTGGCGGGCGAGATGAGCTGACAGCACTGCTGCCTCAATCGAGCTTGGAGAATCAGTTGTGACGAGGACAGCAGCGCGGGCAGTCGCCGCTTTACTAACATCGAAGCCTTGTGAGACGTCGAAACTGTCCAACGAGTTAGAATTCGAAGTCTCGTAGTCCTTTCAAATGGGGTTTACATGTTCTTCCCCCGAGCATCTTCATATCCTAGGATATCTGGAAGAACATCATGGCTATCCATAGCCAATATCACCTTTCTTCCTTTCCAAAGTCGACCGGTAACCTCTTCAACTTCGAATATCATGCCCTTCTCACGAACAGAAGCAGCTGTCGCGCGGCTGAACACGATGGTCTTGAATTTGGATTTGATCTCAGCTATCGTCTCGTTCTGGATCGATTTTGAGATAGTTTGTCTTGCAGTGTCATCGAATCTGCTTCCGTGGCCGTCGACATCGAAAACTATGGCACTTCTTCGCGCACGACCAGGAGCCAAGGCCGCAGAGAGACCAGCTGTCCCTGTCCCAATGATCAGAACGTCCAGGACATTGCGAAGGAAATGAGGCTCAATGTAATGTGTGCTAACCAAGTGAGGCATCTTCGGACAGGATGCTTGGGCTCAAAATGATGTAATATTAGTTTGGGAAAACGGAGATGAGATGGAAAGGGGACGCGAAGAGGCTATATACGTTGGTCCACGATGAGAGATAAGCGGATACTTTTGTCTCTCGGGTGGACAGTTTCTAGTCCTATTATTGGGCTACATACGACCTATAGGAAGTTCGTGCTAGATCCCAAGGGTCAACTTTCTGATGAAAGAAATTAGCGCTTTGTGTGATGATGTGAGACTCGTCTCATGCTTATAGGTTACGGAGAATGAGGTTTAGGCAGTGAGACCGGCTGCTTTTAACCATGCTATGGGCTTCATATACCCCCGGCAGATATGATATTGACATTTGGTGATGCAAACCTGATTTAGGCTGAAAAATGCATTCTTGTAATGCCTGCTAATACTTCTCGGTCCCGGAATCAACAGCCGTCCTGTTTAACGACCAGGTAGTTACATCAAAGTGAGCTCGAGAACTAGAGTGCAAGAGATCTTCCATGAGATAAGGTAAAATTGTCATAGCGAGACCATTTCTTCCAGGTCGGTGACCCGCTTCAGAGAAGGGAATTTGCACTAATATCAGGTTTATCAGGGCCATAGAGCTCACGACACTTCCATTTCAGAGCCTCTATCGACTCTTTAGCCTTGTGAAGTATCTTTATGCAAAACGGCTCCTCTTCTGACTGGTGGTACTGGTGAGGGCAATCTTGATGCGGCGGCATTGCATGCCACTGAGCCTGTCGTTTTTCGAGATAGTTCAAAACACCCCACAAACACTCTTCTTCCCTCCTATTTCCGTAAACCTCAGCCTTAACAGATCTTTTAGCCAAATCCGCCCATTCTGTAGGGCTTAATTCTAAGTTGCAGCTTGGGACCTCAGAAGAATAACCAGCACCTAATTCACTGAACTGTAGATGTTTCAGTTCGTTTCTCTCCATTGACGCCTTGGCCTCTTTGTCTATAGACTCGAGAATGACCCCGTACTGCTGCCCCACTGACATGAGGAGAGTTCCCAGTAGTTGAATATTCTGCATGGCAGATAGGTGGCTGGTTGGACAGATCTGGCAATGGGCGATTTGGCTGGCTGTTGAGATCGTTTTGCGAAGAAAGGAAAGACCTGACGGAAAGGAAAGCTTTTCGTTCTTGCAGAGATCATCTACTGCGAGGTAGAAAGTTGCCAGACAAGAACATGACCGTGACGATGTTTGCGGGATGGGCGATACTGTAGCTACAGAATTAGAAGCTGGGGAGTCGAGGGACGGACTGGTGTTGGAGCCTGATGATGTTGGACATGAGCAGTCGGCGTCTTTTCCCAGCTCAAGTTGAAGTCCGCTAAGGATCTCAGAGCTCAAGTCAGGCATGAGACTTGGATCTAGATAGACATTCAAGTCAACCTGACCGAGAATTTCGGTCATCGATTGAGGGGATAAGAGGGACAGGAAAGGCGTGTCATCTTGAATAGCTGGACTAGGGAGTGCTGCAGCCAAAGCTTGTCGACGTTTTGCAGGTCTGCCCATTTGTTTCTTGACAGAGTAGTGACAATCGAGGCCCAGACTAGAACATCTTTGACATGAAGGTTTTCCACCATCACATCTTGACTTCCGTTGCCCTAGACCTATTAGGCTTCATTACCAGTACAGAATGAGAGTAGATGACGCACTACAGGCTTCACAGGCTGACCGCCGAGCGGGGCTTGGAATGTTTGACTTGGTGACGGAAGATAGTGTCATCGCGGAGATATATATGTCGGCGAGATTTTGAAAAGAAATGACTTGAAAGTTCGAAGTGTTTGAGCGTATCGTGGGTTGTAATATCTTCGTCGGAGACTTTCCCACGTCGTGACTGGTGAGATGTCGTGGGCAAGCAATGTGGCAAATCACAATCTAGACAACTCGCCGACGGTCCACTTTGAGGAAGACGGCTAAGACATCTCTACAAAATGACAAAATTATTGGAGCGAGTTTAGAGTCGGAGTAGTGGACCTTTGACTAGTTATTTTTAGCACTTCGCACCCAAGTCAGATTTGCATAGTTCTTAATGGATGGGCTAATTGCGTTATGATCTTGAGGCATGGAATATGACTTGGCTATTGCTGATATCCTGTTCTGCTATCTGGTACCCAAAATTACCAAAGAGCGCTCAGCCCTTGATATTCTCTTTCACCCACTTCCAAGTCTTGATCAGCCGCTCGCGAGTCAGTGGCTTGACGTCCCGTATTGAAGCAGAGACCTTCTGTGTCTGAGCAACATCGAATAAAGAACTCTCATGACCCTCACTTACACCTCCGTTCTCCTTATCCTTGGCATATGACCGCTTCCATAGACCTAGGAGAGCCTGTGACGGATGATTGGCGCTGTCGTCGCTCAACGCCTTCTCTAAGCGCTCCAGCCACTCCGATGATGAGACGATCTCAAACTCGGGACTCTCGTTACTGGCAGCTAACCAGTCCAGCATATCTTTCCAGGTTGGCGTGGTATGTGGGTTCAGGACATGGTAGACAGTGGTCTTCGAATGTTTGGAGTCCGCGAATGCAATTTCGACGACAGCTTGGGCAGCTTGCTCGACAGGAAGCCAATTGAGCACTTCATTTGGAAGATCAGGCAGACATCCTGTAATCTTGGATGTTGAGAGCAACAACGGATAAGCCTCGGTGGTATTCCAGACTCCATTTTCATTACTACAAAGTTGACCGACCCGAATGATCGAGGCTGGAGTAGAGCCATGCTTCTTATTCACAGCAGCACAAATCTGTTCGGCTACCCACTTGGAGCGTGAGTAGCCAAGTGGTGAAGCCTCTCTAGGCTCCTGGGAGATCCTTTCAGCAATCGGTCGAGAAGTAGAGTCACTCACCGCCGCAATAGAGCTGACAAAAACGAACTGTGCATCAGCTTCTACAGCGAGGTTGATCAAATTCTTTGTACTCGAAATCTGATCCTCGAAAGAGTTGAGTCGAAGACTAAAGTTGACCGCCCAGGCTGAGTGAACTATCTTCGTAGCAGTCGTTGAAATCTCCCGAAGCTGCTGTTCAGAAAGTCCAAGATCTTCTCGTGTCAGATCGCCCGAAAGGCAGACGACTTTGTCCTGGCGTGGTTCTAGAGGGGGCAGGAAACGTTGGAAGAGGGCTTCAGAGACTCGTTTCTGGGCCGCGAATGGGCCGTCGGCTCGAAGCAAGCAGTAAATCCTATCGACCTTTGGGTCATCTCGAAGAAGGTGAAGGATATGTGCCCCAAGGAACCCAGTCGCTCCGGTGAGTACCACGCGCGTGGGGCGATCATTGGGGTCTTGAACGATCTTCATAGCCATCTGGGCTAGCCTTTTCTTTTCATCAAATGCTTCGCGATTTTGCTGTGCTTGGGTTCTGCCACCACTCGCAAAAGAGGATGCATCTGCCCCAATGATACTGCTGGTATTATGCGAGGCTGGATCAAAATTGCTGTACTTCTCAGCGAGAGCTTGCATGAGGTCAAGTTCTGACTCATCGGGGTCGACGTTCAGCTCGTTATCACCTGAATCACCTGAATTTGCTCGTTCCAAATACTCAACGAGTGAATTGACGGTGCCTTGATCATAGATGACATTAAGAGGAAGCCGGCCATCCTCGGACGATAGACAAGTCTGTTCGAGCAGCTTTCGGATTTGTATACAAGAGATGGAGTCAACGCCCTGGCGATACAAGTCTTGATCCGGCTCAACATGCCGGCCGAGAACTTGCTCAAAGCAATCTTGAACCGCCTTTTGAAGCCCCTCTTGAGGGACTTTCGTCGAAGATGAAGTATTGCTGTAAGCCCCTTCAATTTCATCCGAGTACTTCTCTTCAGCTTGCCGACGAAGGATAGTCCCCTTGCTACTCTTCTCCAGCGGTTTCTCACCCTCTTTGACAGTGACTACTACCAGCATTGTTTTGTTGATTCGGGTATGTGTTTGGCTGCCAGTATTCAACTTATCGATATGTGGCCAGATTGAGTCGATTACGGCATCTTCACTGATGTCGCTTGAGGAAGGGAACAAAAGTACTCCAGCGTAGTCTCGTCCACTGCCAAAGATGAGGACATCCTGCAGTAACTTTGAGGAAGCTAGTATGCTCCCCTCAATAGGCGAAGGATCAAACTTCTTTCCGTTCGCAAGAGTGATCTGTGCATCAGCTCTGCTGTGATACCGCCACGCATTGGGGATTGATGAGTGTGGTTCAAATAGATCAGAAGTCGCGTATGATCCATCTTCGCGATTCGTCTTGATCAAAAAAGGCCAGCCAGGCTTGACAACCAGTTCCGAGAGGCCGTTCTCGCGAGGTTCGAATTCGATAAGCTTTGGATCATCTATGGCCCGGAGAAATTGCCAGTCCTTGTCATTGGCGTAATCCCTATGTGAAGACATCAGAAACCCACATTCTGCACTCCCCATGCGCGAGAGGAGATTCACGCCTTCTTCCACGAGCTTATCGCCTATGGCTGGTGGGAGAGCAGCGCCGCCGACACCAACGAGGTCCATTGTCTGGAGAAGTTCGATACCCCCGTACTCTTCGGACAGCATCTGAAGCACATAGGGAACTGAGGAGAAGTACTTGACGGGGATTGGGCTGTGCGAGCGTGCAAACTCGATGGCTCTCATAATGTTGGCGCCTGTGATGGGAGCCTGTCCTTCGGGGAAGAACCATATCGAAGCACCGCTTGTCCACGCCCTTAGGCAATCTGGGAATCCACCATGATAGAGGGGAGTAGTGGAAAATGTCGCAGGCTTGTTCTTCCCGGGAAAACTGTACAGAGCCCCCATCACTCCGAACTGCGTTTGTGGGATAGGCTTGGGTAGTCCTGAGGAAGTTCCCGAAGTGTGACATATGTATGCTGTTTCCGAAACCCCGGGGGTCTGCTCCAAGTTATCTGTTGGTGAATCATCTTTATATGAAGGTATTTTGATGATCTCAATGTCGTCGGAGAGCCCGCGCGCTCTATACTCGTAGATGTCGTCAACGAAAACATGTCTAATGTCTAGAGTCTCGCAAAGATGCTGAACCGCGGGTGGTGCCAATTGAGGCCTGCAATATGGTCAGATATACGCATCCCTTGAGGCCAGTGACTTACGCAAGAAGCAAAACGGTATAGCCCAAGCGCATCAGACCAAGCCATGTCAAGACAAACTCGGTGCTACTAGAAGATAGAAGGCCTATTTTCAGGGACTTGGGTCTCTCTGGCAAATGAGTTGAAAGTATCTCGGCGGCATGCTTTGATGTGTCTGAGAGATGTCGGAATGTGAGGAGATGACGGAACACTACCCATGTTAGCGACGCATTTGGCATCAAGGCGATGCTCCCCACCTTGGGTAGACTTCAAATGTGTGAATGTCGCGAAACCCAAAGCCGGTGCATCTGGATTCCTCTCAGCCTGGTCATCTATCAATTCCACCACTGTTGTCGATGTTTTGGCCTTGTCGTCCTTTCGCTTCAATCTTGCAGCTTCGCCAAGCGTACAAGTGAAATAATTCTCACCCACCATTTCAGGATACTCCGACACAAGACACAGGTAGTGTCAATAAGAATGAGTTTCTGGCGATGTTTAATTTGTACTTCTTCAATACGTTTAACTTATGGCAACTGACTTGATTCTTGGCTTGTCCTGGCTGTTGGGCCCACGTGAGTCAACGCGTCATAGGTACTTTGCTATCTTATCTCTACTTATCTTATCTGTTGACCGTTCACTGGCGCCACATTTCGTCGCAGTGCAACGCCCTTTCTACGGTACGGCAGGGTTGCGCTGTACTACGTCCCTTAACGTTTAATCGTCCTTCTCCGACTCAGCCAAGTTATGGGTGCAAGGCCAGGATCATGCCACAATTGCAGGCGCGGCCGTTTGAAATGTGACCGATCCATTCCACAATGCCTGAAATGCACGAGTAGGGGCCAAAGTTGTCTGGGCTATGGCGTTCTGTTGCGATGGGAGAAAGGTATGGCAAGTCGTGGGAAAATGGTTGGTGTTACATCCGACGATATGAGCAAGATCCAGAATAGAGATACGGCCGCCACTCTACAGGCACCACGCGCTCGTGTGTTGTCTACACGACTGCCCTCATTCACAAGTTCTGAGTCGAGTTCTCCTCGTTCGCTTACGGACCCTCTCGTGCAAGATTTAGACTGGATATCGAGGAGATATCTAGACTATTGTAGGTTTCTTCCGCCCGTTTGGCTGCTTTTCATACTAATATTCTTGGTGACAGTTGCAAGTGATGTCTGCAAGGACTTCGTTCTCTATGACACCCCAAAACATAACCCATTCCGCCAGCTGATTCCAATGGCGCACCACCAGCCCATGCTATTGCAGGCCATCATCGCCAGTTCGGCGTTACATATGTCAAACGCCTCAAGCATCTTCACAACGCCGGCATCGACTGAGAACAGCCCAGAGTTGGTGGGCTCTCTATCGATTGGCCATACGACATCATACCCAGAATCCTTCCATGATGCACTCAGGTCTAAGCAGCAGGCGCTTGGGCTGCTTAACTCCGCTATCGGAAACCTAGCTTCAGCGAATGTAGATACGATTCTGGCGGCGGTGCTCCTACTCGTCGGATTCGAGCTCATTGACTCTGGGCGAGACAACTGGAAATGTCACATCAACGGTGCAAGAATGATCATTCAGAACCTCATAGTATCTGGCTCGGTGAAGGGGACATCTTTCAGCCCTCTTCGCAGCTGGTTGGTGTCAAATTGCTTGGTGTAAGTCGCTCTCTTGATTTGTTGTTGACTCTTGACCTTACATGAACTAGGTATGATCTTCTTGGGTCATCATTCGCTAATTCCTATCTACCGCACGGCGGTGAGCTATCGATTACTACCATGTCACTGCTTCAGGATGCGGAAGGGAACCATTGCTCATCATTTCCGGCCGCTCTTCTTCTTTTGATACAGGCCGGGGCTCAATTATTGAACCATAAAGACGTTTACATGCTCCACGATACCTCGACCAATTCAGAACATCCAGGACAGCACGATGCCCTTCAGCTCTTAAACGCTGCCAAGTCATTCGACCCAGCTGCCTGGGCCACTAATTTACAGCCGCGATCGCCCGCCGATGACCTCCTCCATCGGACTATGGTTGCATGCGCACACCGGACAGCTGTTTGTGTCTACCTTTCACGGATTATTCTTGCTATATGGCCTAATACGCTGTTGCCAGATGATCCACAGGTTCTTGCAGCCGAAATCATCACCCACCTTTCACATTTGCAGCCTGGAGATGCGTTATTCACAGCAACAGCGTGGCCTGCTTTCATCGCTGGCCTAGAAACGCGTGACCTCGCGAATCGTGCCTGGATAGAGAGAAGATTCCAAGAACTCTGGAAAACCGAGCCCTGGGGGCTCACCAGAGAGGCTCTAGGGGCATTGAGGACAATATGGGGCGGGAGTAACAATGAGATTGTCTTAACGAGCAGAGACAACGAACTACAAAAACGGAAAGACAACTGGAATTGGATCGAAAGACTGCAGAGCTTAGGCACTGATTGGTTGATCGCATGATTTCAAGGCGGTGCCGGTTGATCTTCTATACAGACTGAAGACCTTTGAGAAGACCTTTTACCCGCCAACCTGGACTCTACAGACCACTCTCCAACGACATGCGCAGAGTTGTACAGGTGGCATCATGTACCCCTACCGAGTGCCGTCACTGCTGCCTTGATATCTTCGTTGCTCAGCAATTGCCTCTTCCATGAGTTCAGCCCTTTCATCCGCGGTCAAATCACTACTGGCCTTAGGTACCTTACCCCAGATGGCCAATATCAACAAGCTCATAACGGCAGCACCTACTCCAAACCAAAACGTGTTCTTATAGCTCCTCGCCAACCCTTCCTCATCTACCGTTGCTGATTGGATGATATCCGTCAAAGCAAGGACGAAGGCTACACCTAACTGCAGCACAGAGTTAATGACACTGCCAGCCAGCCCCTGCTGTGCTGTAGGAAAGGTCGTTGTCACGAAAACTGTCATCAAGATCGTGGACAAATCGATTCCTATGGTGCTGAAGATGACCGCGGGAAACACCCATGCCCAATAGCTCCCCCCGGACGGAATTAGGGCTATCAGAAGCTGTAACCCTACTGCACCCAGTCCAGAAATGATCAATAACACGCGTCCTGGGACCAAGTGCAAGATAAAGCCCTCTATGAGGCTGAAAAGAAGGCCTGCAACGCCAAGAGGCACATACCAGGCTACGACCTGCAACGGACTGGCGGACATGATGTTCTGGAAGTATAGTGTTCCATATACAGAGAAGATGCCCCAGGTGCCGTACAGCAGAAAGAGGGCCAAAAGGAGAGGGCTCATGCAAGGTGTAATGAAGATCGAAGCTGGCAGAAGAGGATGAGTAGCGACGCGTGTTTCAATGTAGACGGCAGCAAGAAGGGACAGGACACCGAGTCCGAAGCAGATTGGAATATATGCCATCCTCCAACCTGAAGGGGCATGTGCTGATTGCAAGATGGAAAATACGACTAGGGTGAGACCCGAGACGATCGTGATGGCGCCAGGGTAGTCCATTGCGACTTTGTTTGAGGGCTGGCCTTCCGAATGAGGCCGTTGAATGGATAAGACCGAAGTCAACAGCGTAATTGCTGTTAGGATGGCGCCGATCCAGAAATAAAAGCCCCAGCGGGTGAACTGGCCAACAATGCCTGCTATGAGAATGCCACCGAAAAAGCCAAATACAGCTGAAGTACCATATACTGCAAAGACGAGATTCTTTCGTGGCCCAGGACGATACAAGGAGCCCATAAGCATGACTCCGGTAGGCAAGAAAGCAGCAGCTCCTAGCCCTTGTAAAGCACGGCACAGGTCGAGCATCAGCGGATTCATGCTGAACCCGGCTATTACACTCCAGATAAGAAGCCAGACTAGACCCCACATGAAGACGGGATATCCTCCCCACATGTCGCCCAGACGTCCAAAGACGAGCAAGGTGCTGGCGATGACGAGGGAGAAAGCAGTCGCTGGCCAAACGCTGGCTGCTTGCGGGATGTCGAGCTCTCTAATGAGAGTTGGGAGGATGACGGTGAATCCCGAGACGAAGTATTCTGTCAGGAATTGGGACATGGAGATGCTGAAGATGAAGATTATCTCACTCCAGCGGGTTGTCAAAATTGGAGGGCGCTCGCGGCCGAGACGTTCGATGCGGGCTTGGAGGGACTCGTCGACGACTGATGACGATGCGGCAGTGTCTGGCGCAGCGTCATTGTTAGGCGGAAGATTAACACCTTGAGCTAGAGCCCTGGGGGTACATTCTCTTGACAGGATCTTCGGCGCTGCGGAGGAATTGCTAAGAGCCTGATGAAGTGGCGATGGAGGTGTCGATGGTTGTGCCATTGTCTGTCAAATGGTGGCTTCTGGATAGGAACAGATGTGATGAGAAGTGAAAGGGCTATGAAAGAGATGAGGGCAACGGATCTAGTAAAGCTTCTTCTGGCAAAACCATTACACATTTGTCATCATAACGTATAAGAACGTGGTGAATCGGCGGACCACGGAGATTGGTGAAGAAATGAATTCTGCCAATCATGGCTCCCAAGGATTGGAAGTGTTAGCCAGATACTGACACATGCGTAAATTGTGCATGTTTTACGCAACCGTCTCAACAAGTGGCGTCGTATCTACCATTCTTACCACTTATCTGTGTTCCCTACTAACGACTAGGCAAATCAGAACGAGTTGGGTATCCTGACAGCCTATCAGCTCTCACTCTTATGAACTAATGAAGCTGAAAACCACTTTGTTGTGATCTGAGTCCCTGCGATATCTAAGGTTTTACCGGCAAGGCGGCAGTGGATACGACGCTAATGCACGACAAGAGCCTTGGCTTCCCAGGTCGGGTTAGCCTCGGACGATCTACGAGCGGCTTCAAGATTCATCCGTGATACGGCAAAGGCTAATTAATTGCCGACTTGTGTTGGAAAAAACATTTGCCATTATCAAGATATTTGATTAGAAATCTAGCATTATTCAGCAGAACTGCCCAAGATGTATTTCTCGCAATCTCAAGGCCGGCATATATTCTACGTCTTGTGGACTGCGATCTTGTCAACAGCTTCACTCATCCAAACACGTCTTTTCCCCGTCTTCACCTCTCATCATAATGCCACCAGTGATTCATTGCATCCGCCATGGGCAGGGCTTCCACAACGTCGGTGCAGGATGCTACACTCTTCCTGATGCTCGCCTGACTCCCTTGGGTGAAGAGCAGAACATGGCATTGAGAGAGGCAGCCTTCTCTGACCAGTCAAAGATATCTCTTGTCCTTGCTTCTCCCCTCTGTCGAACGCTCCAGTCTGCGTATCTGGTCTTCCAACCGGCTCTCCAGAGCAGCAGCAAGTGTCAGCCTGAGATCGTCGCCATTCCTGACGCTCAAGAAACCTCGGATGACCCGTGCGATGTCGGAACGGATCCATCAGTCCTTCGCAAAGTGGTAGCCGAGAACAACTGGCCTGTCGATCTCTCTCTCGTCGAGGACGGCTGGAACGTGAAAGCTTTAGGGACTCGCTACAGCCCAGAAAGCACCGCTATAGCAGCTCGCGCTCGCGACGCCCGCATCTTCATCCGGCAGAAGATCCGAGAACTGATCGAGCAAGGCGATACGGATCCCCAACTTGCTCTCGCGACACACGGCGGCTTTTTGCACTATTTCACTGACGATTGGGAGGACTCATGGCTGAACCCTGGGACGGGATGGAAGAACTGCGAGACCCGATCCTACGTTTTCGAGCAAGATGTAATGAACGATATAGATGTGGAGGCTAGACTTACTGAGACGATGGAGAGTCGATCGAGAAGAGGGAAGGGTAGCCCGATGCCGGCTAGAGATGAGCAGGCAGTGCTATTTGAACGGGCCATGGAGAGTTGGGAGAAGCAGGGGCTGCAGAGACCTGATAGAATAGGCGTGAAAGTCGAAACGAGTGTGACTGCGTGATAAAACTCCGCATAGTAGTACTTGCACTATCAATATGAGAATGCAGTGCTCGACATGATCAGGCAGAATAAACTTCCACAATATCCATCAATTGATTCACTTCAATCCAAATCAACTTCGATCCACAAGGCCAATTAACGTGTAGGAGATCTACTTACTCAGGCTGCGGTAGATTGCGAGGCGTACTACGCACTGCTGTCTTGATGGTACCATAGATTACTGAAGCAATGATGTGAAGCCTGCGACCGCGGGCAACCTCTGCAGTTCCTGGACTTGGAGAGAGTCCGTCCGTCCACCACCATGTCCAGACATGATCCTAAAAGTCTACCGATATTACCCGTCGGGAGGTCTGTGTTGATATGCGCAAATCCTGGGACGATATTGGCGACTCCATTTCTGTGGCAGTCGATCCACACAGTTCAGAAGAAGCGAGCCGAAAGCTGATAATAAAATCAAGACACATAACTCAATTCTATATGCATCAGTCAGTATCGATCTGCCTAGAATATTTCACTCGTGGCATCATTGACTCGGTTTCACAAGAGGGCGAAAAAGAGGAGTACATATTGACAACGTCATCGACTCAACTGACGAGTTATGACTGGATCTCTACGCGCTCCGCACAAGTTACACAGCAGGAAAACACAGTCTACCCCTCTTGTCCAAAAACACCAAACTTTATCTCATTCGTAAATTAAGTGATTATTCACTGTTTGTCATGGAGCGCTCACAATCGGACACCCTGCCTCTGGCGAACTCGGTTCAAATTCCTCAGCTTGGATTCGGCGTGTACTTATCCCCACCCGAAGTCTGCACCAAATCATGCCTCACTGCACTCGAAGCTGGATATCGTCACATCGACACGGCGCAGTACTACGCCAATGAAACAGAGGTTGGACAGGCCGTTCAAAAGTCAAAAATTGATCGCAAAGATGTTTTCTTGACCACCAAGATCCTTGAGGCAGCTGGCTCTGTGGATGCAAGCTACGCAAAATGCATTGAGAGTATTGAGAAGCTTGATCTTGAGAGCGGTTATGTCGACCTTTTCCTCATTCATAGCCCTAATAGCGGCGCTACAAAGAGAAAGGAGATGTGGCAGGCTCTGGAGAGGCTGTATGAGGAGGGAAAGGCCAAGAGTATTGGCGTGAGCAACTTTGGTATCAAGCACATTGAAGAGCTGAAGCAATTCGCCAAAGTCTGGCCTCCCCATGTCAATCAGATCGAGGTACGTCGCTAAATAACCTCGCACTAAAATACTGACAGGTAGATCAGCTGCATCCGTGGGCACAGCAGAGAGACGCTGTGGAATACTGCGAAAAGAACAACATCGTGGTAGAAGCTTATGCTCCTCTCGTTCGCAACCAAAAGGCCAATGACAAGACGCTCAAAAGCATCGCATCAAAGCACAACGTCACGCCTAGCCAAGTGTTACTCCGATACTGTCTTCAAAAGAACTGGGTTCCCCTTCCAAAGAGCGATACGCCTGAGCGCATCAAAGCTAACGCTGATGTTTTCGGGTTTGATCTGGATGACAAGGATATGAAGGCGCTGGACGATTTGGATGAGGGCGCTGCGGGTGCAATTGTGCAGGCGGTGGATAATTATTGAATGCAGTGGAACTTACTTTGTGATGAAAATTGGTTGCAGTTTCATTCAGGTGTTGGGTTGCAGTGCAAGGATATGATGAGATGGACGTTACACCGAATCTTAACCTGAGCTTGAGATCTCGAGATCTGGCTCATCTCTTGATTTGTAGATCTTAGATAAACGAGTTTTTAGCTTCCCATAGATCAAGGCTTATACGCGTCATTGACTCAGATTCACTTCAGGTACAATCTTAATAATCATGGGAATCTCTTGTCTCAAACTCGGGACCAACGTCGTGGCACAAAGCCTCACCGATACTTTACCTGTAGCACAGCATCCAGTCCGTATTTGCTTTTTCGCACCCAAGCACAAATTGTTCGACACAGATACTGAACAAGCGTGAATAATGTAAGGGATAAAATAATACTAAATAATGACTTCACATATTTAGGTCATGACGTGCACGAATCTTACCCAACCCCTCTTTCTCCCGCTCTATTCATCCAGCCAACGACCACTTACCCTCATCTCTTATCACGCAGTCACAATCAAAATCTGCAACACGACAAAAATGGCAGAGAACACACCCAGGCACAATGCCTATGCAACCCTCATCACCCGCGACTCCTACCTCCCCGGTGTCATCATCCTCGCCTACACCCTCCAGCGCAACGCCTCAATCTACCCTCTCGTCGTGCTCTACACGCCCAATCTCCCCAAAGATGCGAGACGAGTTCTTGAGCTTGAGGCGCCAAAGTGTAATATGATTCTGCGCCAGTGCGAGCATCTCCTCCCGCCGGAGGGTGTCAAAATGACGCTTATCGCTGAGCGGTTTGCTGATACGTGGACGAAACTTCGTGTTTTTGAGTTGTTTGAGTATGATGCTGTTTGTTACCTTGACGCCGATATGGCGGTGCTGGATAACATGGATGTCGTGTTCAAAGTCGAGACGCATTTGCCTGATGATTGGATTGCGGCGAATCATGTTTGTGTTTGTAATCTTGATTCGGACTCTTGGGCGCCTGAGGATTGGAGGACGGAGAATTGTGCTTACACGCCACTTCAGCATCCCACAGCGCTTGAGGAGCCTCTACAGCCTACTGAGACGTCGCCTTCGCCTCACAAGCTTCTCAATGGTGGAATGTTCATCTTTCATCCTTCTGAGGGACTATGGGATAAGATGTTGCACGTATTCAACACGACGCCGCTGCTTTCATCATTCATGTTTCCAGACCAGGACTTTTTGGCATTCTTCTTTGAAAATAAGTGGTATGCGCTTGGATGGCAGTACAACGCCATCAAGACGATGCGGTATTGGCATCCTAACATTTGGCGTGACGAGGAAGTCATCTGCCTCCACTACATCGTCGACAAGCCATGGGCAAAGCGTGTTGGCTTGGATGGAGTAGCTGGGTACAAGGGCCTTGATGGGGTCACACATTGCTGGTGGTGGCAGCTGTATCAGTACTGGGAGGATGAGAGGACTTCTGATGGTCGCGGTGGAAATGAGGCGATTGCTCTTCTGAAGAAGTTGGTTGCGCCGGCGGACACGATGGAGGGAGGACTTGGATATCTGCAGGTGGGATTACCTGTGAGAGCATGAGTAAGTGCCATTCGTCACTTTTTCAGAGCGTAAAGAGGTGAAAAGAAGGAAAAGAAAAGGAATTTGGGAATAACATCAAATGCTACGCGGTAGAGTCTCGCCAGCAATGGCATAGACTTTAGATACGTAATACACACGACTCATATAAACTTATCTCGAGGGAAAGCAAACGTTCAAGAACTAGACTACTCAACCTCCATCCAAGTGGCTTGCAACTGCATTATCGTTTGCCAGTCACTCATCTTATTCGCATCCGCCATCCCAGCGTGCATTTTATTCATCATGTTCGCCGCCGTGACCCCATGTTCTGTCTCATAGTATCCAACAGAACTATTACCATGGAGGTATCCATCCGTAGTGCCACTAATAGCTGCCATACCATTCATACCCTGATACATCAAGCTCAGTTGCCCCTGTTGCATAGCCTGCATTTGCTTCATCATCTGCATCTGCTGTATCATCTCGATGTGAGGCACGGTCGCGTTGTACACTTGCACACGCCTGGATCCGAATGCTTTGAACTCATCTAGGGCTTGTTGTGATGCTGGTGATCCAGGAGGTCCTGCGGCACAGGCTGCGAGCCACATGTTGCGCATTCTTGGAGACCATAGTTGACAGATCAAGGTACGTTCGTCGTAGACGCCTTTGACGGGAACGGAATCTCCCAAGGGAGTATCGGCCACAAAGTTCAACCAACAATCCTGACAAGCCAGAGCTTCTGGGTGCCCCCACCATTTACTCTTTCCTCTGTTCTTGATTCCTGGACATGTCGGCACTCCAGCCCATTTCTTGACGTAGTCGGAGTAGTGGCTGAAGACACCTTTGTCAAAAGCCTCGGCGAACTTGGTGATGAAAGAGCCCCATCGGGGAGTACCTGGGCAGAAGTTGCAAACGATGTCGACAGTCTGATCGCGCTGGGCAGGCTCGAAGAATTTCTCGAGGCCAGACGTCTCGACAATTCCTCTGTAGCAAGCCTCGCAGACATCGAAGCCATCACACCCTCCAGCGACCGTCCACCAGTTGCCACGCACAATGCCGTGAATAGTACAGGGTACAAGATCCGAGATGGCATTGGCGGCATTCCAGAAGACGTCAAAGTCCCGGCGGTAGATAGCTGCTTCGAGCGCGATACTCATGCTAACAGCGGTATCAGTGAGCTTACACTTCCATCTCTGGCCAATCGACTCGACAAAGGCGTCGAAACCTTCTGCACGTATGTGACGTTCAAACTCGTTCCCGAAGGGCGTTAAGGCGAGCTTATCAAGATAACATGCCTCACAGATCGTCATGTCCTTAATCTTGCGGCGCGGCAGCATCCAATGTCCGTTGTTAGACTCCTCGTCTCTACCTTCGCATACGGGAAGATGAACGCGCACTTTTGCGGCTTCGATAAAGCCGTTCCAGTGATTTTGCTTTGCCATCTTGACTGCTGTTTTGGCGATGTAAGGTATGCACAAATCACACATCCACTTTTCGTCTTGTCCTTGTTGGCGGTAAGGTTGGAAGCGAGACTCGAAGGGCGTGCCGACAACGTTATCTTCGTAGCAGGCATCGCACGATATGAAGCCATCGATCTCATCATTGACCATACCCCACCACTTGACCTCGTCGGCAGCAGTCGTCCATACCCTACCCTTGCAGGGCTTGAGAGTCAGGCTCTTCTCCATCCATGCCTGTAGAGGCCTGACGTCGTTGGTCTGAAGAGTCTGTGGCCACAGTATCTCTCTCGAGCGAGGAGACCAGAAGCCGCACTTGGACTCTGTGCCCTCGGGCGAATGATATCTCTCGAAGTGGCCTGCGAGATGAGTGCTCTGAACATAGTCGGCATAGCACCTCGTGCAAATGAGATACTGTGGCACAGCAATGAAACGATACCAATCGAGCGAGTAGCTTACGGTTCTGTCTTCGGGACAGTATGGGAGAATGTCGCTGGACATGCCTGTAGCTTGACAGGGGGGCGGTCCCCGAGGCCCGTCCTGTCGTGTGGTCGGGTTATTACTCGGCGCTGTTGGAGGTTGACCACTGTTCAGGACGTTCAGATTGTTCATTTGAGCAGACAGAGAAGCGACAGGATCTAGTTGGTAGCTATAAGCAGCGGGTTGGCTGGGTACATTATTCGCACTCGCCGGCGGAAGCTGAGAGTTTGGCGTTTCGGGAGCACGCTCGTATGGCTGGTACTGCTGACCTGGTACTGTCGGTGGGGAGTTTGCAGGCACTTGCCCATGGTTGATCGCACCAGCCAGGGGCGGCAGATTAGGAGGCGACATATGCTGCTGAGGCGCTGGAGGGCTCGTGGCTGCGCCTTCAGGCTGCTGCAGGTATGGTGCCGGTGGAGCCTGATGGTCGATTGGTGGACTGTACGGTTGGAATTGATTTGGTATTGGTGCAGCGACAGATTGTACATTGTGCTGCGGTTGCTGAAGAGGTGGTGGAGGCGGGTAGCTGTAAGCCTGGCCTGGGGGAGCAATCGGCTGGACACCGCCGGGCGCACCTCCAGTCTGCGGGACTTGCGCCTGTTGTGGTGTATAATACTGTGGGGGTCCAGAAACGCCCTGAAAAGGTGCCTGCTCATGCTGAGTTGCTGTCGCTGGACTAACAAGCTGCTGAGCTGGTGGGCTATGGTGTTGCTGGTGAGGTGACTGTGTTGCAGGAGGGTGGCTCATGGGAGCACTCTGAGCCAGCGGGATAGGTACCGTATGCGCGGTCGGCGACAGCCCCGAAGCGACGGCCATTGGGTTGTAAGGAGCAGGTGCCTGCTGTTGCTGGTACCCTTGGGGAGGTGAACTCTGATACAGCTGCTGGGGCGGGGAGACCTGTTGCGTGTTGTGCGTACCACCGGCTGGGGTAGCTTGATACGGCGATGATTGACCAGCTTGTTGGGTTGCTGTTGGGTCTTGAGGATTGGTCGCACCAGCTTCCTGGTGATACTGTGGCTGTTGCAGTAGAGCAGGAGAGCCATGGTTGGGAGGACCAACTGGGGGACCGGATTGGGGAGCTGTCTGCGGCGGAGGCGGAGGCGATGACAGTGCCGGGTTGTATGAGGCACTAACGCTGCCCTGTTGCTGAAGCTGAGGAGGAGCACTCTGGTTCTGTTGATGCGGTGAAAGCGCTTCAGGAGGTATCTGGCCGTACCCAGGTGAGGCGACGGAGCCCGCTCCTTGTGGAACAGATTGATGGGCGGGCGACGCAGGCGTAGGTTGGTACTGATTCGACTGCTGATGGTGTAAAACGGGCTGGGGATATGACGAAGCACCTGGTGGTGGTTGAACTAACGGCTTAGGTACCGTGCCCTGCACACCTGCGTGAACATTCGCGTGCGATTGCTGAAACTCCAGACTGGGGTGCTGAGCAGCCTCTAAACGCTCTTGCCAGCTCAGGTGGGGCGGTTGACCAGGCGCGCTGGGTTGCTGACCTGGGGACGTCGCTTGCGCTGCTTGGTGCTGAGTCGGAGGGTAGCCTGGAGCAGCGGACGGGACAGTCTGCTGCGGTGTCGGCGGCGCCTGATTGGCATACGCCTGCTGAGGCTGGTTCTGGCCATAGCTTTGTGGGAATGAGTTTGTCGGGCTCAACGGCATTTGCGAAGGATGCTGTGCTGGATTGTACGTCGGCTTCGGTGCCTCACCAGTGTGCGAAGTCCCAGAACTTGCGGAGACACCGGAAGGTGAGGAAGCGGGGTACTTTGACTTGATGTTGCTGGCGAGATTTCCCAGAATACCTTTTCCAGACTTGAAAAGAGATTGGGCGGTTGACTGTAGCTGGGCTTGAGCGGAGGGCCGAGTCGCGAATTGAGCGGCTTGTTGCTGGTACTGCTGCTGGTGCTGCGCAGGTGTTGGTGGGGCTGCGACACCGTACGTCGGCGTCTGGTAGCTGGGCTGCTGGGGATGATGACCTTGCGGCGATTGAGCATGCTGGACCTGAGGTGATTGCGCGGGCTGGTTCACTTGGTAGTGGCCTGGCAGAGGAAACTGATAGTTGTGCTGTTGTGTTGGCGCGTACTGCTGAGGCACGCCTTGCAGCGGTTGCGCATACTGGGCAGGAGGCGGCTGCGGGGTTTGGTAAGCCTGCTGCGCGTTGCCTAGATGAGGCGATTGATAATTCGGTTGCTGGCCGGGAACATATTGATGAGGCGGAGGTGAAGAGTATTGTTGAGAGTGAGGGGATTGCGAGTACTGCTGCGTTGGTGGTGGGGCAGCTTGGTAGGGCATTCCCGGGCCAGCTGGCACCTGGTAACCGTTGTAGGGCGGACCACTCGCCATCTCGATATCACAGTCCTCAAAAGGCGCTCCAACAACTCTTTATGATGCTATTCACAGATATTTTCTCAATTTATTTACAGAATCGCCAAGCTCCGCTCATTTGATGGGACTGATCACCGTTAAATATGACTCCTCACGGGCAGAGTCCAGACCGGTCCACGCATTCAGCTGAAGCATTAGTCTCATTCACGAGGCACAGAATACTACCAAAGAACGCCTTGTGAGCCCAAAAGCCCACGCTTAGTGGCGCATGAGTGTTATTTTTGTAACAGCCACCTTCGCTATGGTTACTCTAAATAATTGTCAGCCGCATCATGCACAGTTATGCTTAACCTCTCGAGCCGAAGAGCTGCCGGTGCAAATGAGATATCGATAACAGAAGGGTATCAATTGCTCTATGAATTCTTTCCATCCCATTCCCATGTTACACGAGAAACTCACGGCTGCAAACATCCCAGCTGCCTTAGGTGGCTAGCGCTTGCAAGCATGCGCCAGACACTGAATCCCCAAACCTCGAAGTTCATCGAATTGCGCGGTCAAATCTTCTGCAAACACTTGGGTAGCCTGGCCGATCTCCGGACATAATTAAGCTCGAGGTTGAGGCTCCCCGAGCAGCATAGATATCGGGATCCTTCCTGTCGAACGGTCTTCTTGGCCAGCTGCGCTGTTGCATGTTGCGATTGGTCCTTGTTCAGCTCGGCCATGTTGTTCTGCGATTCGTGTGCCAACGCTCTGTTGTGTTTTATTGGTCTGTAATGATTTGGTGATGTAGTTTGGCGTTTCTTCCGTGTCAGGAAGACGTTGGTGTGATCCGGGAGGCAGATCTCTTGTTCTTACTGGGGTTGTACTCTCGTGAGCCGGGGGAGTCTCCTCATCCGAATCATCCACAGTAAGATCAATCACTTCAGTCAATGAATCTCCATGAGTCTTTGGTCCATTTACTGCCGTAAATCCCCGTGGTCTCGCAGGCTGTCGAAGAACCCCCTTCGTGATCAAAAGTTCTCGAACATCACGCGCAAAATGGCAGGGGACACCAACCACCCAGAACAACTCACCATGCTCGTTCTTTTCTGTCTCCAACTTATAGTACATGTTTCCGTATTCACTCGTCAGCACGTTGTAGAGCCTGCTAAGAGAGGTGATCTCTCTACACGGTATGCGTGTGCGGAAGTCTGACATTTTCGGCTTGCAGTTGCGGAACGTGTGCCATGCTTGAGTCCAGTGACCGAGCCTGAGGACGTTATATAGGGAATCATTGTCAGTGATTTGCTTCTTATGTACATGGAAATCTGTGATTAACAGCCAAATGCAGCTTCGGGGTTAATGATTGTGTTCTCCTGATTAGGTCGTAATTGTTTCCTTCACTGGCTGGCTGGGCTTCTGTCACTGCCTTTGAGCAAGCAGGCCCATCATATTGTTCACCTTGGAAATCTTGGAATATTTTCATAAACCTCTACTCAATTTATGCCAACCTTTACAAAATGAGTCGAATTCTTTAGCAGTTTTAATTGGACGGGCCAATTCTTCTGACCTCAGAGCCCTCTTATACAGTAAAGAAAAAGTCCTGAGACCAGTCTCTTAATGCTCAGCTTTAGCCCTACGATAATTCCCACTACTTCCTGTTTCCTCTAGACTGCTCTTCTTGGTCTTCCGTCACAGCATCACATTAACCCTTTTAGCCCTAAGCTCTGGCGTCTGAACCAAGCTCTGTGCAAGTGCACCATGCGTCTCTGGAAACCATTGCGTCATTCCTTGCTCCACGTCTCGAAGACACCGGATGAGGGCATACTGGAAAACAGAACACCAAGCTATATATAGCCCATCAGGGTGAGGAAAGACAGCGGAACGGCTTATACCAAAAATCGCTGATCTTCCACCAACGGCCGTCCGTTGTATTTCCTCACCCCCTAGATAGCCTTTTGCTCTTATGAGCCCGTTAAAGGTAGATACGGGGTTAGTTGAGGCTATTGGTCCATGAACCTGTAGGGGGAGGCTAATGGGTAAGTCGGCCGTTAAACGCTGTGAGCGGAATGCTGGGCATTCTTTGAGAAACGCCACCCACGAGCCGAGGGCCTTCCTATGATTGAACATCAAGAAACAACTGTTTCTTATGCACCTCCAGCAACTGTCCCCGCAGCGATGGAAAGACTTGCCATTGCTGTCTCATTGAATAGAGAAGTGCCTAAAGCCCTGGGTTCCAACAATCCAATTGACCATTAGCAGGGTGATGCGCTAACGTCTGAAGCCATCTCCATAGATCACCAATCTAAGACACGGAAACCCGGTATAGATCCCTCTTCTAACTTCTAACGGCCAAGGCATTTAAGGTTCCGCAAGAATCTACAACGGCTGAACGGCTCTTAAGCTACCGGATTTGATGTAGTGGAGTCTAGACCAGATATCACCGAAGGTGATGCAGGGATAATGTGATTACTTCCTTGCAGAATCTTGCAGTCCACACAAACAGTCCCTGACCCAGGTTAATCGCCAGGTCGGATTTTGGTGCCGACTATTGGTAAACTGCATTCCAAACAATCATCGATACGAACTTGAAATGAGGGGTTTAAGTGCTCTCAGCCCGATGCAGAAGAAATTATCTGCATATATAAAATGTCTTAAAGCACGGCCCTGCATGCCTACCAGTTGCTGCAATTTCCACTTCGGATAGGAAACGTGTTTATAATAACACTTTAAAGTCTGTAGGATTTCCAATTTTGGTCCCGCAGCTTCTATCCTAGCTCTCCATCACACTCACTGTTACATTAATTTCTCCATTCGTTTCTAGTCACTCTTTCATCATGCGTCTTTCGTCTAGCCTCCTCGTGGCTTGTGCCTCGGGTGTTTTGGGTCAGTTCCAGCAAATCCACCATTTCAAAAGGTTCACCAACTCCAGCACCTCTGCTATTGAGTCGCAGACGCCCACCTCTGCTTTTGAGACTACTTCTTCCGTCGAGGCAACCACCACGAGCGGTGCTCCAACTAGCGTAGCGTCCGTTGAGCTCAATCTCAAAGACTTCGTCTTGGGCCAGGGTGCTTCTTTTTACCCACCACCTGATGGTGATACCATGTCAGTTTCACATTCTATCGAAATGTTGTAGCCATCCTGACATTAGCTACTTGAATATAGTCTCTTGGCTCCCGAACCCTATGATGGTTCTTCACTTGACCGTCGCCAGATCATTAACCCCCGTCCCTTTACACCACCAAACATCTCCATTACCTATGTCAAGTTCACAGTACCTTCTATGATTCGATACGGTCCGCTTGTCCTGACTTGCAGTAATTACTTGCCTTGTTTTGGCTTTGACCAATGTACTGCACTAATTAACAGCGGTAACGACGGCAGCGGCAACAGCAAGCGGGAGGTGGACGTGCTTAGCAAGCGGGAGGTGGACGTGCTTAGCAAGCGGGACGTGCCTTGTGTTTATCGAGTTCTCATCGATGGCGAGGTTGTACTTCAGCAACCAATAACCAGGACAGGCTCTCTTGACCTTTCTACTAATCCATTTCCCCTGAAATCTGATTACAGGATCACATTCGAACAGGGTTGTGGTGGCACGTTTATCCCTGTTATCCTCGAAGGAGTCAGCGTCGTAGAAGCCCCGGGCAGAACCTCAACTCCTATCTCTTCGATAGCCATCGCAACCGGTAATTCTGTGGAAACTGGTACTGCCACAACTGAGAGTGCTGTCGAGACCACAGGAGCTTTCGTCACCACAAACTCTGAGGGCGAGACAGTCACTCTCACTGAACCTACTGGTACTGCATCTTCTGGTGCTGCTGGCTTCACCACCAATTCTGAAGGTGAGACAGTTTTCCCTACAGAGACTGTTTCCACCAACTCCGAGGGTGCTACCACCAACTCCAATGGTGAGACGGTCTTCCCTACAACTACTACCGGCGCCGCCTCTTCTTCTACTGCCTCCTCTGTTCCAGGCTTTCCCGGCAGTGTTCTTGACTTCACTCTTTTCGGATGCGTTGGCTCTACTGCTGGTTTCCCTACCTTCACTTCCGTCGAGACCAGCGAGCGCATGGATCTTGACGTCTGCGGCGGGCTATGTGTTGGACGTGCTTACTTTGGTGTCTATGATACCACCTGCTACTGCGGTGATGAGCTCGGCGATGATGCTAGCCGGGTCAACCTCGACGAGTGCGATATAGAATGCCCTGGAGACGACAGCCAGTTCTGTGGCGGTGACTCCTCCGCCAGGAGGCTTCGTGCTCGTCAGAACGTCCCCAGCAACAGACTTCTCACAGTATATGCTGCTCCTCAGGATGTTGTAGTCACCGACTCTGTCACTCAAACAGTGACTGAGGAGCAGACTGTCGTTACCACGTTTACCACTACCGTCACTGGAGCTTCCACCACGGCTGTTGAGGTTATCACTACTGCTCTGGTCTGTGTCAATGGCCAATGCTTCCCTGGCTCTTCTGCTGTCTACATCTTCGTCGAGATCAACGGCAGCGACTGTGATGGTCAGTGGGTCTTCATTTCTGTGCCTTGCCCCGGTGGCCACAAATACATTCCCCAGTATTGCTCGGGAGGCAACTGTGCCAACCTTCAGGTGTATAAGCCTCAACAGTGTCATGACTGGTACAACTACGACTCCTTCTTTGTTGCTTCCGACTGTGCTGCCTGTTCGCAAGGTATTCAATATCTACCTTGGCAGAACTCATGGGGTACACCAGATAAGTGCAACAATCAGGTTCCTACTTGCTCTGGAGACAACTGCCCATCCAAGCAGCAGAGCGTTACTCCCCATGGAGGTTCTAACGGTGGCTCAAACGGAAGCTCTGGTGGCTCTGGCGGTTCCGGTGGCTCTGGCGGTTCCGGTGGCTCTGGTGGTTTCGGTGGCTCTGGTGGCTCTGGCGGTTCCGGTGGCTCTGGCGGTTCCGGTGGCTCTGGTGGTTTCGGTGGCTCTGGTGGTTCTGGAGGTTCTGGAGGCTCCAGCTCTGGCTCAAGCTCCAATGGTGGTTCCAATGCCCCCGGTTCTGAGGGTGCTTACCCTAGCACTATCACTGTTAGTGGTGCTAGTAAGCAAGTGATGGATATGCTGGCTTTCCTTGCTGTGTTTATTGCTTTCTTTTGAGCATCTTATATTATTAAGGATTTATGAATTAGGTTCCTTTTTCTCTTAAATCTCTGATATATTTAACAATATTTATAATTCGATGTCCATCTTCGCTGAAAATATAAGAAGAGCCGTAGCCGTTTGCTGCAGGTGCTTGTGGCATCTTATGGCGGCACGGTATTTTAATCTGGCGAAGTATCTTGGATGGGGGTAGCAGGTGGCAATGTATCTGAAGGAATTTAGACCAGCTCATTGAATATCGCCCCATCAAGGTAAATTTCATGCATCCACAAATCACTTGTTTCATGAAGCGCGAAGAGCCTGTCAAACAGACGTGGGGGTATTGACGCAGGCAATGATATACGTCATGGCGTGACGCAGTAAGTTCTTGCTAAAACAATTCTGGCAATAACTAAGCTTGAAGAGATAGAAGGTCTTCAATTTTGATTGCTGGCAATGTGTGTTTGAAGCAAAAGAGAAGTTCTGTCTCATCACCTCGACAGGAGACTCAAATAACGACAAAGCTGAACGCAGTGACGATTTTGGAAGGGCAAGAACAAGATCAGCGGCAAGCGATACAGCTCCTAAGCCTGGCTTCTCCTTCACTCAATCTAGATCAGGTCTCTTGATACAGTTGAGAGACTGAGAGAAGGTTCGGATTTGGGGCAGACCAAGAATGAAGTGTTCCACCACCAACTACGATGGCCAGGCGAGATGGAAAACTTCATCTCGTGCAAAATGAGTAAATTCCAAAGCATAAGGAAAAATGTTGATTACATCTAAAAGATTCGTCTGAAAATTTAATCTAAACTTATTCCATAATACAGAAGATTGTATACATAACTTACACTATCGTATGGTTGTGGATATGTTGACATTGGATTCGCATGATAGACAGCACATCATGAGAATACAAACACGAAAGGCTCCGTTTGCTGCCGGTCACTTATTGTACCTTACTGGCGGAAATTGGAGCTGCCGTATGAGATGCATGAAGCTTCTGGTAAATTTCATAAAACCTGACGAGAGCTGCATATGCAATGACATTTTTTGTAAATCTAAACGTACACGTATATGGGTATAATAGTTAAGAAACAGTATTAATAAGAAGCGATTCTCATCTCTTCATCGCGTATGTATGATTCGACTCCTCAACCTCCTGGACAACGTCATTCCGCACATAAATCCCTGCCATATCCTGCTCCCGTGAATGAAGCGACTCAGTAGTTCGACTTGAGATGAAGGTCCGAGGTCCCTCCTTTCCGTCGATGATCTCAAACTCTCCAGGAATCCCTTGTTCTGGATCGGCAAGTTGATGAGTTGAGCTTGTTTCGTCTTCTTCTTTGTCCTTGTTGGTACGGTTGATAGTAGTGAGACGAATGCCGTGGGTGGTGCGGCTGATGGGGTGACTGCTTCCAGCAGAGCTGAGGAATCTCTTGGGAAGAATCTTGGTGAAGATTGGACGGAGGAGAGGAAAGCATCCGGAGACAATGGCGACGTTGATCTCGACACCTCCCCACATGTCGTTTGTGGCGACGTCGCGGGGCATTTGTCTTGATGCTGGATCATATTGGAGGGCTGTGACGATGACAAAGACAGATGCAAGACAGACACTTTCTTTGTTAGTATGATACTGTGATATGACGACAGAAGACTTACATGAAACCGAGGGCAAACAGTGCAGTGATGGCAATCTTTTGTCCCAGACGAAGTCGCAACTTGAACACTTCAATCACTGGCAGCGCCAAGATCACAACATCCAGAATAAAGTGAGTAAGGCATGTCGCGAAGAAGAATTGTGAATCGTTGATCTTGCAGACAGCGTTCTCGATTGTCTTGTCCCAATAGGCTTGGACTGGTATGCAATGAAAGATGACCATGAATGTACGGAGGATGAGCCAAGCGCCGCTGATACCAAGCATAACCTGGATGGGGATTCGAATAGCTGATTGTTTGAAGATGCGCCAGTAGAAGAGAAGAATAGACAGCTTTGAGAGACCGATCGAGTATGAGTAGGTGAGGGAGATGAGGAACTGCATCAGTCGCGCGTGGAGGTTGATCTCTTCGTATCGTTCATCGCTGACGGAGTCGGGGATAGTTGTGCCAAGGTACCATGTCAAGGCCCCTACATCAGTCAGCCTCCATTCACATCATCAAAGGAAAAGGTAGTCTTACAGTAGATCATCACAACATTGTATCCAATACCAACAACCTACAACGTGTAAGCAACGTCCCTTCAAAGGCTTCACAAGCAAGACTTACAAAGGCACCGACACACAGGTAGTCATCATACCACCAGGGAACCTTGGTCATGCGCCTCGCAAAGACACGTGCAATCAGCGCCAGCAAGGCCGACACCCACGTGATGACCATGGCACTGATGATATCCGACTTGAGGCTCATGACGGGCTATGATCCTGCGGCTCCCGCAGGCTTGTCAAAACTCAAAGAGAACTTTGGACGAACTTTTGTTTTAGTTAAGTTAAGAAAAGCAACGCAAGGTGCAGGAGTACACACACACGCCAGGCACGGATGTCCGTGGGAGTGATCTGCATTTGAAGGATGTCCCTCCCAAATGGTCCCTTGCGAGTGAGGCATCCTTGACGCTTATCTGGATGGGTCCAATCCGGGGTGAGAAAGGCGTTGGCTGAGGCTCTGGGGTAAAAGGGGACTGGGCTTGGCTTCCAGAACAACTGACTCGTTGGCGTCACCATCAGTGGTTGGCGGGTATGCTAACCGGAGTGCCATTATGTGACTGGACCAAGGCTAGCGTTGGGAGCTACAGTGGACCGGCGGAAATCGTCCGGGGGAGATGTTGGCAGGGCTGATCATCTCTGAGTCCCTTAGTGATTTTGTCTGTTTAGAGAATATTCTCCTTGAAGATCATCAATGACGTGACGTTGGTTGAGCTGAACAGACTGGCAAACGAATGGGAGTCGACAATTAATTGTCGGATACTCGGCCCCTTGGAACATGACTGGTTGATTAACTGACTGCAGACCTTCCAGAAGCAGAAAAATGGCGTCGATAGCTGTCGCATTGATCAACAGCTTCATAATCAGCGTCTCACTGACCTTTTCAGCAGGTGGGATAACGACGCCGTTGATTGCTCATACGAGGATTATTCTAGAAGAGGAAGCTCGCTCTGGAGAGAAGAAAATCACTCAACCCGCCCTTGGAGAACAAGATGGCCTCAGCTTTTGCCAGTGATGGACAGGGGCATCTTCTACCAACCCGGCCCGTAAGCTCGGTCCCGATTTTTCGGTTGTTCTAGTAGAAACTCTGTTAGATTTGGTCCGACACGCTGAAACAGCGTCTCACCTATCACCATCACTTTCACCACGCCCTATCATTCATCATGGCGCCACGTCTGTTTGTAGTGCGTCAATAGTTAGTGCGCTGGGGCCAGTGGCTGATCCCTGGGCTTTAACCACCTACTGCTTTTGGAGTTAGGGCGTACCCCGGACCAACAGCCTCTGTCTTATCTTTTTTGTGATCTTGACCGTTTTCTGTTGTAATGTCATGATTTATTTCCGGCTAACGCACGCCATCGCTCTCGCTCTCTCCGCGGTATCGCACTATGGACTGCGCGGCGAACGACTATTGAGACTCTGGGTTGCATTCCAGCCCTGTAGGGAATCTAACTAATGATTGACCTTGCATAACAACGTTACAGTCGCTTCGAGCTGAGCATGCCAAGTTTACTTCGTAGCTTGTAGCATCGTCCACTGTCTTGTATCGCCTGGAGCGCTGAAAACTGAACCCTGCAGCATGAGATTGGGGAACCTGGATGTCGTCCCACTTCCCCTGGACCAAACAGATTCTAGACTCTCGTTTATCGTCCTGTCAAATTTAACCAAAAGATGATCTTCCCAGTTTCTGGAATATTCATGACATGATAGTTTCTTCAACGTATTGAAAATGGTAAAGCATGCGAGGCGAGGTTACTTGCACATGATAGATTCCAGCGGAGCAAACCACAGATGACAGATTTCAGCGGAGTAAAACCCCAGACCCGTAGAAAGATAACGATGGAGACTTCCACTCGTCCGTTGTGGACCATGGCGTAAGTGTTGCTTGGCATGTTCCACGTCTGCATCCAGAAACTCGTCTGTTAAAATGAAGTCAAGACGATGCTTGATCTACCACTAAAACCACTCATATTCGTTACTCAGCAGATTAGTTGGTGATCAAGGAGCTGGTGTTACAAATGGTCAGTATCCTTTCCCTCTTCGTTCTAGAGCGTCTTGTCATCAACGCTCGGACCGTGATAAGGGCGTCGATCCCTATCGCAAGCGCGTCATGAACATTGTCAATCAGACACAATCAGCATCTTTATTGAGCTCCTGTCGGCCCGAAGCATATCTGATACATGAGCAATCTCATTCTCATTCTCTCCATCTTATCGCCCAGTCCCCCTTTGCAAAGCTCGGTTCCACGATTTTTCCCGCCATGACTGCCTCACAGAGACGCTTCTCGCCTGCGTCGCTGACAGTGAACCCAAAAACAACACCGCGTCGTGCGGCGCATTTTGTCATTTCTCGTTCTTTCGCACGTTTCTGTCCTTGTTTTCGCTTCTCGAGCATCTCTTCTGTTTCGTGGATTCGTTCTGCTCGGCCTTTTTCGCCGCCGACACTGCCGTTGACTTCGGAGACGGATTGTGGTGGGCGGATGCGAGTGCCACTGCGGACCGACATGCGGGCGAGAACGTCGCCGTCGATGTGATTGTCGTCTTTGATGATGTTGCCTGAGAGATCCATGTCTTCTGATGATCGTGGTTCCGATAGCGCTTGCGTTTGTTCCATTTCGTTCGTTTCCTCCTCGTCGCTGCGATGTTCTTCATTTTCTCCCTCCATTGACGTTCGGTTTGGTCCAAAGACGAGTTCCTCTGCTGCGCTGCAGGGCACCAAAATTCGATGGTCGCCTTTGCTGTTCTTCCCTTTCTTGTGCTTGCCACCTTTTGCCTGCTTCTTTACCTCATCTCCTCTGCTCTCTTCGGCCGCCAACAATTTGACAAAGGCTTTCTCCAGCTCGCGGTCGAGTTTCCCGGGCTTCTGTGTGCGGCATCGGCTCGAGCAGTACTTGGCTGGCGTATTGGTGTTTGCTGTCGCGGTAGTTCGTCTCGTGCTAATCACTCTGCCACATGAGTGACAATAGGGCGTTGCTTCACCACCAGGGAACAAGTAGAATGGTGCTGGTGTTGCTTGCGATTTGCCGGGTCGACTCCAGCTGTCCATCCAACTCATCTTGACTAGCTCCGATGACCTTCGCTGTTGTTGCTGTTGCGTAGAGAAATGTCGACAATTTCGTCTCAAGGCGTGGAGGGTTACAGTGTGTAGTCTTTGAGCGTGTTTCATGCAAATCATGTCGCTCCAAAGATTTGGTAAGATGAAAATGCAGGTCGGCTTGAGCGATGGATATCGTGGTGATGATGTCATTGTCGTCATCGAGCGCTGCAAATGCATCCAAGTCGATCAACCTCAATTGGTACTACGACACAGCGAAACAAGCTCCAGCTGAAGTAGGATTAACGTCACTTGCGCTGAGACAGCTTGATTCATTGGACCTCTGTACATAATATCACCTTGGGTTCTCATTGAAGTCTAGGGTAATTCCGCACAAATCGATCGACCGCATATTTAAGCATAAATATTCAGTTTCATATGCCTAAATTTGTGATCTAGATATATCTCACACATGACGATCTCTAAAGAGAACTATCTTGACTATTGGAAAACTGTATGTCTGTGTCGTTGGGCGAGGTTCATAGTCTGCTTTTGGAGAACTTGATTGCCCTGCAAAATCAACTGGAGTCTGATAACATTATCTATAATATAAGGACAAGGTGAAGCTAGGCTAATTGGAAGAATCGTTATTCAAGACTACTCAGGAGAATTATTTCTGATAATTACAGTTGAGCTGGACAAATGTCATTGAGTAACAATATATGAGATGATAGACGGACAAAAGGTCCATCATGTCTTTCAAGTACAGATGCAAAAGATGAAGTGAAAAATTAAATGCAATACCCTATACCAAAAGATTTAAAAGATAAGCAGAAATACACCAAGAAATAAGATTGACCGACCCTTTACTGAGTAATGAGAAGAGTACTTGCGACACTTGGGACACCCGCCGAGTTCATCACAAACAACATCCAGTACCCAGGCAAAGCAATACCAGAGTCGCTTGGAACATGGAACGAATATCTGTTTCCACTTCCGGTACTTCTCAGACTCAAAGGAATACGACGCTGGTCAGTATTAACTGTATGTGTTGATGTACCATACCGGATCAACGAAGCCTGCTTGATGCTGGTATCTGTCGAGATTGTGATCTTACCACCAACCTTGACACTCTTAGCAGAGACCTTGGTAATCTTGGGACGTGTCGCAAGTTTTCCGTTAGAGTCGTAAAGATTGTTTGGCGTATAGATCTGCGCGTCGAAATGATTGGTAGTGCAACCACCACAGAGACCGCCACCACCGTTGAAAACCCTGCCGTCAGGGAGTAATAAGGAAACGCTGTGGTAGACTCGGACAATGGAGTTTGGTTGCTGTTTGTAGAATGTGTCATCGTTGGGAACATAGAGCTCGGGTGTAAGCTGCGGAGTTGAGTCGGCGAAGGGAATACCGCGCTGTTGACCGCCTGTGATGAAAACGTTTCCGTCGGGGAGAATAACAGAAGTATGAAAGGTTCGGGGGTAATACAAGCCGTTGCTAGCAAATACTGTCTTGGGTGTCTTCCCGGGCTCGCCGATTGTGATGATGTGAGCGTTGGTCGTGGCATCAGAGTCTTGATAGCTTGGGGAACCGCCAAACGTCAGGATCTTTCCTTTGACTGCATCGTACATGACTGCGTTTCCGCACATCGCATCTGGATCAGTGCCGCGGCTAGACTGACGCTTGCCGGCTGACTTTGTGTTGCCGTTTCCGCTGGTATAATACCAGTTCATCGCAGTGCTAGGCCCAGCTTGGAAAACGGACCCCTTCTTCCAGCCGAAGAGCCATCCGTGGTTATCAGAACGATAGAGGCCCTGTTGATCGGCAGTCAACATTGGCTTGACCAAAGCTCCGGAAAGTGAGGTCCATGTCTTTGAAGATGGGTCGTAGACTTCGCCATTCTTCTCAAAAATACCCCCACTCCATGAGCCACCGATAGTGAACACACGACCGTTTGATAGAGTTGCTGACGACTGGTAGCCACGGGCAACCTTCATATCGGGGCCAGGGATCCAGCTATCACTGGACGAGTCATAAAGGCTTGTTTTCTCAGCGTTATTGCCACCAGTGACAACAACCTGACCATTTCCATCCATGGAGATACCAGGGCAGAACATATCGTGCTTGGTGACAGTCACAGTGCGTTGGGAAATCACACCGGTAGAAGGATCCCAAGTCGAGGTCAAGGTTACGCCGCCAGGGGAGCCTCCAAACTCATCGTTTTTGTAGGAAGACCAAACAAGAACCTTTCCAGATGTTGGCTCAACTGCAGCTGCCACAGGAACGATAGGAAAGTCAAGTGTTGGGCCCCAGCGTCCGAGACCCGGTTGAGGGCTGGTATAAGAAGCTGCCTTGAAGACGTTGATCTCGGCGATGCTGGTCCAAGGCTGGTCGTTTGCTTCAGTGACAGCGACAAGACGGACATAACGAGCAGGACGAGTCTCAAAGTTGGAGTATTTCTCAGTGTTGTCAGCGAACCATGTTCCAGTCGCGACAGCGTCGCCCCACTTCTTCCCGTCTGCGCTTAGAAAGACGTTGTGACGGCCGATCCAGCCGTGGTCACTACCATCCTGGCGAGGGAGAACAGATAAGCCGTTCACATTCTGAGAAGAGCCCATGTCGATAGTGATGGTATGAGGAGGCTTTGAGTCATTGGTGCCTCCAGCGGCCCAATTAGTGTGCCAGAAGGTGTTGCGGTCACCATCAATGGCCTTGGAGCACTCATCTCCCTCGTGCTGGCTATCGCAGGTGACTTTCCATTTGTCGCGATTGATAGCAGTGCCGAGGGGAGCTGAGGCTCTAAGACTCAAGAATTGCAAGGATCCTGCGGGAGTCTCAGACTTGGCTGCCGGTTGAGAGATGGCGACAGCGCTAGCGCTCCCGAGGTAAAAAGTAAGTGTCCAAAGGGACTTCATTGTAACGAAAGGAACAGAAAAGAATGATAAATGTAAGATATGAAGAAGAATGAGAAATCAACGAATGTAATGAGCTGGAACAGAAGCAATGTAGCGGGAGGATATCATATTATTTATTGATTGCTCTTCTGGTACAAGTTTGTTCTAGCAGAACTGACATCAGACGCACAGCCTTAGATCCATCGCACCGCAGCCATGACACCGCAGCCATGACACCTACCATACCTTGCGTACTTTCAGCTCACATGGTTCAGTTCAGCTAGGTGGATCGCGGCAACCACCTTCAATATCGAGTTTACGAAAAGACCAGTCTTCCAATTGGCCAGCAAAGTTCAAAGTATACTAAGAAAAGATAAGGGCCTCCTCGTATTGGCTTTCAGGTTACACAGCAGCAGACTGAGGCCCACCTGAGCTTGTTTTGTTTCAGGTCAGGTTAAACTCTGCACGGGTTCTGAGCGCAACCTATTGAGTTAGTCTGTAGGCGAGTGATGAGAGAAAACAAGACTAAAACTTGACAGATTTTGGCTCCACGTGTTTAATTAGTTTCAAGCCACAACGGCCATTTCCCCTGACTTCGTGCATATCGGCGTCATGTAAGGTGGGACTTTGGGGAAATTTCTACAACAGCATGACAAGAGACCGTGAAAATAAATAGTCGATCTTGAATCGACAGTCAAGAGCCGATCTCTTTAGTTTAGCATGTAGCTAGCAATATTTGCATGATGTAATTGTTACTCTTAGCCGTTCGACTATCGATTGTGGCTTCAAAAATTCGGTACTTTTTGACACTAAGCTATGAACCTGGAGCTCAGACGCCGTGATCTCCCATTTCGCTTGGAGCCGAGGTTGAGTACCATAAGAAGCAATCAGGCGAGAGTATCCGTAGTGATGATGGCCTAAAGTTAGAGACCGCACATGTGACGACCCTCTATAAATGAAGCTTACGATAAGCGCCATAATGTTTTGAACTGCGGCATCCGCAGCCAAGGACCCTTTGTTCTTCTTTCTATTGGTTGCTATTACACTGTAGGCCATTAACATGACCTGTGAGGCTGTAAGAATTTATTTAGGGTATGTAAGCCGAGTTGTTTGGACTGGAAAACTGTGTTCCAGGCCCAGCATGTCTTTTAAGTTTTTTAACCATGCACTTAGACAACTTAAGTCTCACAATTACTCGAAATGGAAACTCCCGGTGCTTTGCAGAGTTAATTTAAGGCTAAACGGTTAGCATAAGCATGTAAAGCCATTCGAAAGTCGGTATACTGATGCAAAGTCAGCAAGAATCTGACAAGAGATTCGCTGTGCCGCTTGGCGTCAGCACTATTTCTATGCTTCAATATTATGTGAGCTTTAAAAACCGACTGCTCCCCATTCTTACAGGATCAAGGACTCTCTGCAATTTAATCTATCTGACTTTTATCTATCGCTAGTTGTGGCGATGCGCTTCCTTACGGATTCTCGAGGCCTGGGTGACCCAAACTCTGAGGAGGTCCCCCTCCTAGTCATTGGGGCTGGGCTCCCTCGTGCTGCCACATCATCAATGCAAGCGGCATTTGAGAAGCTAGGATGTGGGCCATGCATACATATGGCAGAGATCCTGCCTCATCCTTCGCGTTTGCGCCTTTTTATTGCCGCGTTGCGCGAGAAGAATCCCCAAGTTCGGCAAAAAATGGTTAAACAACTCATTCACGGCCATCGCTCAATTTGCGATCTTCCTGTCGTATACTTCACGCCTGATATGATGGACGCATATCCAGATGCGAAAATTGTGCTCAATCAAAGACCCGACCCTGAAGTCTGGGCCAAGAGCGCGGAGGAGAGCTTCTGGTTCTTCTTCAGTCCTTGGTTCTACTGGGTTGGTCTGTTGTGGTCTTCTGATCGGATGTGGTATACACTCAATATGGAGAGCATCAAGATGTGCAAGGAGAAGTATGGCTCAGACAATATATTCTCGGCGGATACGTACAACAAGTACAACGAGGACGTTTTGGTTGAAGCAAAGAAGAGGAATCGAGAGGTTCTCCAGTTCAAGGCAGAGGATGGATGGGAGCCTCTCTGCAAATTCCTGGGCAAAGATGTTCCAAATGAGCCCTTTCCACGATTGAATGAGAAAAAGACATTCCAGATCGTGAAATATGTATTTATTGCAAAGGGGGTTTTGTCTTGGGTTGCTCTTTTCGGGGCGTCGTGGGGTCTTTCCAGAGTCGCATCGTGGTACATGTAACTGCAATCAGTCACCATAACAAATAGTCTTTACAAAGTATAAAATTATCGTTACAAAAAGCAAAAAATGAATCGCTTGATATGCTAACTGGAGGGTTCGAACCTCCGCGGTTTCCCACTGCGGGTTTGGTTTCTGATAAGAACCTAAACACAGCGCCTTAACCACTCGGCCAAGTTAGCGATGATGATTCGGGTGAATTCTTGGCTCACGAATGAGCACCAAGACCCGATGCCTCACTGACGAGGTGGATGTAAGAGAACCTCAAACTACCGAATGCCGATATTATTGGCAAGAAAAACGCTGAGAAACCATAAGAAGCTCATCCTCATATCCGTACGAAGGCTTGATAGAGTGTGAATGCATATGGGAAATTTTAACCGGGCAAACAGTTTGCCACAAACTGGCGGAGCTTCAAACGATTGGCACAATTTGACAAACATCACAAGTGCAATGCTATAGCAACATCTATCGCTCGAACTTCTGTATCTTATCATTCAATCATAATGTCTATGGATCTTGTTCATAGCGGCTCCAGCAGGAATCCAAAACTCGTCTCCTCAGTCTTAACCATGAGGTCTTCACGAACGGCAGGTCCACAAGCACCCGATCCCACCCCAGCGACCTTGCTATCCAGCCTAATGAACACCGCATCGTCCTCTTTCAGATCAGGAGGATGTCTAGCCTCATGAATTGTTGTATCTCTGTGGTGCGACGCCAAGAAGCTAAAATCCTTTCCATCCAAGCGTGTCGCACGAAGTCCAATGCTTGGAGACTTGGAGTCCCGGAGGGAAACCCATCGTGTATCCTCTCTGTTACCGTTCTCTTGAGGAACGTCGTAAGGAGTCTGGAGCTCGGAAACAGACTCGACGTTCCAGATCCCAACGCGTTGAGAATCCTTCTTGTCGGGATAGCTTTCTCCAGGTCCGCGGCCGAGCCACCTGACATGTTCTAGGGTCTTGCTACCATAGAGGTTAAGACCAATTCTTGGAACATGCTCAGGGAAGGATCCTGTCGGCGATAGACGCTTGACATTGACACTGAGGGCTCCGGTGAGATACACCGTGTACTCAATCTCACAGTCCCATCCCCAGAACAGAACTGGAGGAGTGATGAAGGTATGTGACTTCACAACCACCTTGTCTGAGCTAGAGGCGTCAACGGAGAAAGATCGAAGTTGAGATTGCAGTTGCTCAACACCAAATCGCTCCCAGTATGGAACGGCTCCAGGGACGTCGTTGTCGGTCTTGGGGCGCCAGAACGATGGGATGATTGCGGCTTGGGTCTTGGGGTCGAAGGTAAGGAGAGTCACGTTGTTTGAGACCCAGTTCTTGAGAGCACCATAAGCGCGATCAAAGGCGAACTCGAAGTTCTTGCCAACGACTGACACAGTAGCGCCCTTCTCAGTCACCGACAGCTTAGAGGTGAGGGTATTGCCTGTGGTGAGAGCAGCCTTGGCATTGGTCTGAGGAGCCTGGAGCTGCTGCTGATACCAAGCAATTTCGTGGCCAGCTGGCGCCCAAGCTGCCGAGTGCTTGAGTGATAGTGTCACTGTAAGGTAGACCTCGTTGTCCTTGTTGTATCGCTTGGCGTCGACTGGAAGAGATACAGAACGAGACTCGCCAGCTGGAATCTCAGGGATATCGAATGACCCGGAGTGAATCAGTGTTGACCTGTTACATTATTAGCATCTCCCATCTTACTTGGATGGAAATAGACTCACTCCTGACCAAATTGCTCCACCTTGTAGGATGCCGTCAAGTGGTCCAGACCAGCAAAGTCATGCCAGTTCTCAATCTTCAGCTGTCCATCCTTGAAACAGAACCCAACAGGCTGAATAACCTTCTTGAACTCTGTTAGACCAGGGGTAGGCTCGTGCTGACTGTTTAGAAGACCATCCATGACAAAAGTCCCATCGTTGGGTGTATCTCCAAAGTCACCGCCGTAAGCGTAATATCCTGCTCCCTCATGGTCATCCTTCCACAGACCGTGGTTTGCCCACTCCCAGATGAAGCCACCTTGGAGACGAGGATAGTCGCGGAAAGCTTGCTCATAGTCCTCCAGCCAACCGGGTCCGTTGCCCATAGCATGTCCATACTCACAGAGAACGATGGGCTTCTCGTACTTGCCGTCCTTGACGCCCTCCTCTTCGGCGTACTTGATCAAGCGGTCAACCGTGGGATACATATAACTATACATATGTGTCGTCTCGGCCTCCATATCTCCCTCATAGTGGATAAGTCGCGAAGGATCAGCTTCTGTAGCATACTTGAACATCTCTCTGTGGTTGTCACCATAGAAAGCCTCGTTACCGAAACTCCACATGATAACACTGGCGTGATTCTTATCACGGTTCAGGACAGCCCGGATACGGTCAAGGTAGGCGTCCTTCCACTTGGGATTGTTTGAGGTGAACTCGGCAGCCTTACCGAAAGCAAGCTTCTTTCGCTCGCCGTAGTCCATTGACTCGGGAATGTCAAGAGGTCGAGCAACAGCATCGTAGAAGCCGTGGCACTCAAGATCGGCCTCCGCCATGACCCAGAGGCCATACTCGTCACAAAGATCAAGAACGCGAGGGTCATGAGGCTGATGAGCGCAACGAAGAGCGTTGATGTTGTGCTTCTTCATAATGAGAAGATCACGCTTGGCGAATTCCAGAGGAACGGAGCGGCCGAGAAGAGGGTGATGCTCGTGACGGTTGACACCTCGGAGACGGATGCGTTTGCCGTTGACCTTCATTAGGCCATCCTTCAGCTCGACCGATCTGAAACCAATGCGTTGCTGGACTTTGTGAAGGACAGTCTGCTTATCTTCAGACTTGAGTGTTATCTCCGCTGAGTACAGATATGGTGTCTCCGCTGTCCATTTCTTTGGATCCTCGACATCAAGGCTGAGAGTAGCCTTCGACTGCCCATCGAATGAGGTCTCAGTAGATCCAATGACAGCTCCTCCATTCTTTGCAAGCTCAGAAACTGTGAGCTCGACAACGACGCCCTTTTGAGCAGAGACATTGACGGATGCGTTTAGCTTGGCGTTTTTGTAGTCAGCGTCAAGATTTGGCGTGAGGGAGAAATCATCGATTCTGGCAGCTGGGAAGGAAATGAGATATACATCTCGGAAGATGCCTGCGAGGATTAGTTATCGTAAGTTTGCGGTTGAGGCGCTACTAACCTGACAGCCACCATTGGTCCTGATCTTCGATGTAGGTTGCATCGGACCATTGATAAACCCTCACAAAAAGCTCATTCGGGCCTTCACGGTTGACGAACGACGAAACGTCAAATTCAGAAGGATTTCTTGAGCCTTGAGCGTATCCGATCAGGGTACCGTTGACCCAGATATGATAAGCGCTATCAACGCCATCAAATCGCAATCTCAGCTGAGAATCCGCAGCCCAACCCGTCGGGACATGAAATTCTCGACGATATGTTCCCGTAGGGTTCTCGGTGGGAACATATGGCGGGCACACAGGAATTGGGTACTGAACGTTGGTGTACCAGGGCTTTCCGTGGCCTTGAAGCTGCCAATGGCCAGGGACCTGGATCTGACCATAAGCGACATCTTTTGCGCCTGGCTCAGGTGCTTCCAGAACTGTGCCAGCGAGAGAAAAGTCCCATGTTCCGTTCAGTGAGATTGAAGTATCAGGAATATGATACGAACGAGTGGGGAGGGTGTTTCTCCTGAAGACAGCTTCGTTGATGTAGTCCGGGCGGGACGGATCTTCTTGGAGAGAAATGCCCTTTGGCTCGTGCTGAATGCTGTCTCCCATTTTGACGATGAAAGAAGAGTGATTGAAATGAATTGAAAGCTCAAGTCTCAGGAATTATTGGACTTTTATCTCGTAATTCTTCCTCCGCGATAGCACAGCCCCCGCATCGTGATACAACTTGGTCCCTACTCAACACGTGCTTCGGATTGACTCTCGGGGAAGAGAGGACTCCACTAGAATCCATGATAGGTGCGGGTACGTGGCTCGATTGGTGTTGATCTTGTCTTGTTTGGTGGAACAGCCTGAATGCACCAGATCGTATTGGGTTTAGAGGGCAGCAGCCCGGGGATGTCGGAGCCGGAGCGGGGCAACACTGGAAGGGCTTGGCTGACTCCCCGACAGCGGAACAGACTGAGAAATTTGTTACGAGCCACCTGCGTCCGATGTCATAAAAGCAGTCGTGGGATGGAACGGTATTTGAGTAGGTAGTAATTAGGAAACGAGGAAACGAGATGTGTTTGAGTAGCAGACAAGAGTAATGAAATCTGTTATAAGTCTGGCATTGAATTGGTAGAAGGCGAATCAAAATGTTTTCCATGCCCGTTGAAACATGTGGACATCTTAGCAAATTATGTGTATGACGAGACAGACTTTTGAGTGACAAGGTGCAATACTTCCTAAAATCATGTTATTCCATTGGTTATGCCACCGAGCCTCTCTACTTCTCTCGGTATGGTCAAGGGCCCTCTAGACTGGCAAACTAGAGAACATGTCTGCATATCAGAATCTATTATTAGGAAGCCAGGCAATCTTCTAGCCCCCTAAGTCACCGTCTAGAAACTCGGTCCACTATTAGGGCTGAAGTCTCCTTGGCATTGGTGTCAGATGGTAGGTCAATCTTCTGTCGAAGTGTATTGTTGAATATTCCCCGAGCACAACAACTGTTTTCACTATAAACAGTTTTACGCTGCCAAAGCTTTATTGGAACCTCAGGAGACTTACCTGATATGGTGTTTATATCAGACATGATGGAACATAAGTAAACTCCTCAGAGTTGTCAAACATCTGGTGTGAATTCATAAGAGCCAGATGCTGGAGATCGGTAACTCAGCAGCCTATCCTGGAATTGACCGTGTTACATTATGCAAAGGAATGATTGCTTGACTTTAACTAATACAGGGAGCATATCCAACCTTTATGAATAAGTTCGTATCTTTAATACGTAGTCATTTATATTAAGCATAACATTTCTAAAATTATATCGGTAAGTTAAATAGTAATCGCTTGCAATAAGGTCGATATGTGATTATGTGGCCGCGTTTCACGTTGGAGTTGCCGAACTTCCGAGATGGAGAGATACTGTACTATCGACCAATGGACTGTTTATTTTCGACCATGTTGGTTGCGAATATTGATGAACCTCGTGATTGACAACGCGTTTCCAACCAAAAAGGTCTCCACTGCCGGATATCCGGCACATATCGCCTGACACAGCCCCGTTTGCACATGTCATATCACCAGTACATTTCGCTCATTTTTTCGACCTTCACCAACAAACACCGCTAATCCAGCCACAAAACCCTTGGAATACCACCCGACAAATTGTGATGTCACCCAACATTTCCTTCGACTCCGGCACTATCGATAGATTCAACCGGGCAGCTGCCGGGTATATTGTGCCTCTCCTTCTCATAGTCACGAATCTGATTACCTACATCAACAAAGATGCATCCAAAGCTTATGATCTTACTTTTCTTAACGTCTTTGCCAACGTCTATTTGCTTGGAGCCTATCTTAGAGGCGACAGGTTCGGCTAATGGTCCAAGACCAAGTGCGGTGAACCAGGAGATGTATCTTGAGTTGCTTCATGCACTGGAACAACTGGAGCATGGCGAGCCGAAGAACAAGGTGCCCGAGAAACGGAGAACTGTTAGTAATACTCGATTACTATCTATTAACAAAAGTTGTAACTGATCTTTTAGATATATTACCGGGCATGGGATGCTATTGCGCCATCACATGAGTTTAAAGAGGGATTAAGGGTAAGGTGACCGGCCTTTTGAGCGCGAAAGAAAAGTTCTAACATAGATATCAAAGGTAATATGGCTTCGTTGGAGTAAGTTTTAGCAGACGATCCGTGGCTTGAATATGGACCTGAAATGACTATCCAGCTTTCGAGATCAAGCATGCCGTCGGTCTGGCAGAATGCGGACACTTCAGTGGCTATGCCGGCCCAAATAAAGAGATCTACTATCAATATGAGGTTAGTCCTTTTTTATCTAACTCAACGTCAGAAGGCTAAAATTGGACAGACTGATGATGGTCACTGCGATACCGTCATCGAACAAATCGAGGTGGAACGGGCGATTGAACGTCAAATCAAGAAAGAGGGGGCAGCTCTTCAAACCACTCAATGCCTGGACCTGACTGACACATGGGTTTGGAACGGCCACCTACTCATTGGACCAACCAAGGGCTTCGACTATGAGATAGAATGTGGTCCAAAGCTTATTGTTACTCCGGTGTCTATGATGTGGGATTTGGAGAGTTTGGAGAAAGCTGAGAAGGAGAAGGAGAAGAAAGGTGACCGTGAACTATAGAGAACTGAGTCTGTTGAAGATGAAAAGTCAAGCAATGGCAGGCTTTCGATGGGCCATCGATGGTCAAAGGAGTAAAGGCCAGGGAAGAAGTTATCAGAGAAGTCAATGCCATAAATAAGTGCGTCTAAAGAAAGGCAACCGTAGCAAATGAAATGCGTACCAGGCATGCTGGTAGTTGTACTCACTCGGTCTTCTTACGTCGCCCAAGCATGGGGTCATTTCGTATCTAGACAATTGTATGAATCCGGAACCAATGGCAATGTAGCCTGTAAAGCTCAGGAGACCTACCTCGGGATAATGAGCTTATTTAGTTTAGGGTTATGTCTAGACAACACTAGCCAGCCGCCGAGTAAACATGCTTATTCTAATCCACTCATGATCCTCCTTCTGTTCTACTGAGAATTGCTGGTGAACCGAACTACTGCATGTCTAATGGTTCCGTGGAAGCACTCCACTGGCCTGGAAATGACCTTACTTGGGGCCAGGGAAACAGTCTTGAGATCTAGAACGCAACTCGTAGACGGCTGCAATATCCTTGGCTCCATGAACTGCTAAATTCCAGTCTTAACAATGCAACCAACCCAGAGAGAAGTCTGATCCACCATGCACAGTACCAACCATCGTCTTCTTCCAAAAGTATCAGCTTACGCAGGACCAATAGGCCTTGGGGACTCCTCAGGACCAGGCCGATGGTTACATCAAAGTAGCAGGAAGAAGCGATGTGGACTGCAACGCCTTCTGGATTGTCGACAGATTGATGATCGATATTACCAACCAAACGGCAATCCGGCAAAAATCGAAGATCAAACATCGTTCAATGACCAACTGAAAGCCGCAGGAGACGAAGGATTGTGCTTGCAGCCAACATATCATGACTATTAATGAAGACATCGATATAATGCCTCCAGGGATAGAATCCTTCGGTTGGTGCTTCTCGGGAAATAGGAGGGTCCGAGAATCCATTTTGCAGGGTTCTACAAGTCGCTCAATCGACAGCTTTAACCAAGGATACTTCTGAGACTATACAAACAATGAGAAATTTACAGGAGCTCCGCTATTTATAGAAACTCGTGCCTGTAACGCCAATAGTTAGCTATAAAAAGCAGTAACTCATCCCTGAGAAGTCTTTTAGCCGTCACTAAAGCCCTCGCAGAAAGACCGGATCCGCCATCATATTGTACGTGAGGCCATGGCGCTTAACATGCGGGAGATGCCGTTCTTCCGGGACACATAGATCCTTTTCATGTATAGAGCCGCCCGAGGCTACAGTGGAAGTGTGTTGGTTCTGCGTCTGCAAAATTCTCGTAAGTTTCTGTGCCGCTTCTATAACCAACAGCATTTCACATGGGTCGGATAAACGGCATGCTCACTTCCACGCCGAAGATACCCTCGTTCTCCAAATCTTCTGATTTTCAGCATTTGCCCTCGTCACATCACCAAAATCCTTCGGGATCCTTTTCAAAGGCATATAAAGACCCATTGACTCCCGAGGCCTCAGATTTAGAGTATAGCAATGACTCCAGCGCTTCAACTCGAACCCAATTTCTTCGAACAAATCGTACAAGCATCAGCCGGATACATTCTTCCCAGTGTACTTCTTGCAGCGAATCTCGTTGCCTATCTCAGTCAAGATGAAGCCCGACCTTATGAACTTCTTCGTCTTAATGTCCTTACCTTTGTCTATCTACTCTATGCCTACCACAGAGGTGACAGAGGCCATTAACGAGACCCAGGCTATTAACATCGACGATGCTGTCAAGTTGCCCGATTCTCTGGCCCTGTACCACCTTGAGGACTTTGAGTCCGGATATTCAGCCCTCGAGAAGCGCAGGCACGTTACAGTAAGCTCAACCCATGGTGGAATAACTCACAGTGCTGATGTCTCGAAAGGTTTGCGAAAGAATCATCACTATCACCTCTCACTGCGTAATCATCGGGGGTGCTATCAAGGTAAGAAGCCCCTCGGTCAACCTGAAAAGACTCTAACGGCCCTTTTTTAGGACGGAATTCTCCAGATCAGTAAGTCCAGGATCATCATATAGACCTTAAGCTAACGTGGCGCGTAGGCTCTGCCATTAAGCATGCATCGAACCAAAAGACCTGTTCCACCTTTACTGGACATGCTGGCCCGGACGGCAACCTCTTCTACCGCTATCGTGTACGTGAACCTCTTTTCATCCTCTCAACAGGCGATGCTGACAATGAGAACGCAGTCTACTGGTAGACACTGTGACACAACTGCCGAGCAGGAAACCATCGCAGGTGCAATCGAGCATCACATCAAGAACCACGGGCACAAGATCTGCGGTACCCAGTGTTTAGAACTAACTCATGGTGGAACTTGGCACGGATATCTCCTCATCGGACCGGCTAGTAACTTTGACCATAAGGCTTACTGTGGACCGAAAGTCAGCTTCAAGCATTGTGACTCGGGAGGCAAGGGTGACATGAATTAGCCTAACCAAGATCACAGGCGGACATGCTGAAACGACCAGCCTACAGCGTCTACCCGAACATTCCTTTCAGGATCTGTTTGGTTTGAAAGCAGGGCAATGTGATCAGCACACGGTATATGGAGATAAATATTTTCGTTTACTTCTGTGATATACAGATAGCAGAGTCAAATTTACATGGTAAGCTCCAGGTAGAGCTTTACCCTAACTACTTGTGCACTTGCTAAGTGTAGAATCACAATAACTTTCGTGATATCTTTGAAGTTCAGTCAATAGCAATCCCTTATGTAACTATCGGCTTGTTGTATGAGCCACATGCTTCGATCAACACTCGGCGAGTCTCCACCAAATGATACCTCACGCCAGTTTCGAAACAACTTCTCCAGATGGTTCCCTACAAGCGTCGCTCGTGATCCAATAAACTCTTTCAGAGCGGGCACGTGTGATGCCGCAAGGATTATGAGCATTGCACCAGACATACTATTCCTTGTCAGTACGATGTCAGTCAGATGCAGCTATCAACTTACGACAGAGAACATATCCAGGTATCAATGAGAACTGTTTGCGGAAATCCTCTGAGGTCTAACGCATGTAGCAAACAGGCATCAAGGCATAACTTGCAGTTCTGCATAGCATCTGGTATTGAAGGCACCCTCGTCTCAGCATAGCTAGTGCTTAGCATCCACATCAGGTAGGGTCTGTAGATCACCCCTTTACAAGTGAGATATCGCTGTCGAAGAAAACCACCAGCCGCTGTCGCTGCCTCTTCCGTATCGATGCTGAAAGAGAACGACGCTGGTAAAACTTCGCGCCAATCATCCAGTTGCCGCTGGAGTTCAGCGACGATGCGTGGAAAGCGAGTGTGATCGAAAGCGGCACCGGTATCTTTTGCGTAGAGTAGTTGATGGACTCTGTTGAGGAGGCGCCGCATACTGATACAGGCCAAAAAGTAGAGAGACGATTCTTCTTCTACGATATCGGATGGATGCGTGTGATATGTACTTGGTAGGGGGATGGAAGACTCGACGCGAGCGATTCCTGAAGGGGGACATGCTGAAAGCTCAGCCATGTAGTCGCTGAGGCAAGTATTAGTACCTTATCTTAGCTTTGTTACGCATCAAATATTGACTTGCCTTTCTAGAATGTAGCATGACCAGAATATCCTTCTGATGCGTTCTTCCGCCTCGTCGTCCTGCGTGCTCGGTGGGTAGGATAAAAGCAACATGCATCTGGTCGCTGTAGCACTGAGGTACTCCCAAGCTTGAAGCGGCCGAACCAAAGAGGCGAAGTAAAGGCTGGCACGTCAGAAAGGAACATTTACTGAGCACCAGAGTCATCTTACGCTGTGAAAAAGAGGCACTGGGTGCTTTGAGAGTCAACTTGCAGATGTGCGACATGGAGTTTCTTCAGAGCCAGTTGGAAGTAGATGTCACCAAGCTTCCGCTTCCGAAGTCTTCTGTCTTTCTCAGCTGCATCGGGCTCGGCGGTAAAACGGAGGTCTTCGGCAGCTTGACTAGCACATCCTAAAGCCAATGTGAGTAAACAAAGACAAGAGTGGACTGTATCCTCTGAGGGCATTCCTGTTTGAAGTGTCGCACGTATATTGCCGAGTTGCTCTTGCGACATGGAAGGGTACCAGAAGTTGATATTTCGTTCGAATGCCTCTAGCATTGAGGTTATATCTTCCGCGTCGACGTATGGGTACATGGGATTCGATGCAACGGCTAGCGGTGGTCGTGCTTGTTCAAGATAAAAGATTGAGTCTCCGTCATGTCGGAGCAGCGGAAAGACATCAAAGTGAGGCCATTGGAGGATCGACTCAGTTGTCGAGGTATGCATAGAATCCAAGACGGCATTCTCGAGATTGTTGACATTCTCACGATGGTCTTGACTGGTCGGTGTTTGAATCGCATGGCTCTGCCGACGAAGGTTCAGATCTGGCGAGGACCCCGAGAATGAGTTGGTGCGATTTGTTTGAGGTGAGTTGGCGAGTTGAACACCGTTCGGCTACAATGGTCAAAGCTAGACATCGAGAAGTTATGTTTACGGCTTACGATGGCAGATCTTAACTCGTGTAAGGTTTTCTCGACCCTCAGAACACTTTCTAGGATGAGATCGTTCTTGCTCCTCCTACAGTAGCGTTACATTGCTGGAGCCGAGCAATAGATTGAAGAGTGAGGCTTACGAGTTGGCTTCAGATCCGTAGGTACAATCATGGCCGATCGACGCACATGTTGCGCAAGGATTGTTTCCATCGCATCTATCGCTATCAGTCAAGCTGTCAAGTTTCTGGTAGATCACCCAACCTTGTCTTGCGGGTACGACAAGCATCGCACTAATGTCGGTCAGCACATGCAACATGAGACATGTTTGTAAACTCACTGCATGCGACGTCCTCAACCTCTTCCTCGCAGGCCATTCATCATTCGCTTGATCCATTGCGCTGGGAAACTGAAAAGCAATTCGCTCCGGTACGGGCCGACGTGAACGTGGGGAAAAGAGGAGATAATGAAGGACGAGTTTGTGAATCATCTGAGGGATCACGGGGATGCTCGGTCCGAGGTCAATTGAAGCGTGTGATTGGTGCGGGAATTCATTCGGGGAATGGATGGGTTAGTTACCCCAGCTTTTGTGACCTTGTCCGATTGGACACTTCCTTGGTCTGCGACCGAGGTTGGTGCAAAAGCTTGATGGGCATGAGACCTTGGAAATACTGGGGTCCAAATCAAGGTCACGAGGTGCCATTGCTCGCTGCGACGTGGTATGCAGATCGGGAAGTGAGGCCGAAGCTTTGGTGATCGGCAGACAAGTCTAATGGGAACTCAGTTGACACGCGATACGAAATTGTCGCAAACCAATTGAAGCCGAAACAATAAAGTCGGGACACTTTTCTAGCTGGACTTGGGGCTGATCATGGTTCAAGTGTCACGTTGAGTAGATAAAGTCTGTAAAGTAATAGTGCATTATGCGTTATGTTGACTGCGGTGGAGTTATCTTGAGTTTGGCTACCTAAAAGATGACGAGGCAATTGAGATTGACCACATTAGACCTCTCCTGCAAGCTTCGCATCTCCCGTCACATTCAGAGTGTTCATAACAGTCTGCGCATCCCTCTTCTGAAGACTCTTCTTGACAGGGTTGGGTGCCTCAAACACTTCCGACAATTCCTCAAGAGTACGATCCTTAGTCTCAGGAAAGAAGAAGTAAATAAAGACGGCTTCAAACAGATCCCAAAAGACAAAGACAAGGTAGAAGTAGTAACCAATGTCCTGGAAAGCGGGACCACTGCTGTACTGGATAATGGTCGACGCAATTGAACTAGCAAGGTTACCAACGGCAGTACCCTTGGCTCGAATGTCGGTGGACAAGCACTCAGCAATGTATGCTGACTGAAGAGGGGTCCAGCCGAAAGAGAAGACAATACCGAAGATGAAGATCATGGCGACAGTAGCGTTGGCAGCGGATGCGTTGTCGGGTTGGTCGAGGGAGAGTTTGCTGGTACCAGTGATGACAGCGAAACAGCAGGAGCAGAAGATGATTGAGTAGATCAGAAGAGGGCGACGACCAACAACGTCAGTGAGACGAGCTCCGAGAATGGCGCCGAAGAAGCAGAGCACAGGGTTGACGCCATTAAGAGCCAACACCTTCTTTTCATCAGTGATGCCGGCTTGCTTCAGCATGACGGGAAGATAGTAAGAGCTAGACATTGTTAGACAAAGTTATAGACTAGAGCAGAATTTGGGACGTACCTCAAACTGTTTCCACTGACTTGTCCAAAGACAGCCATACCCAAAACACCAATCAGTCGGCGTCGCGCACTATGGGTGTTCCAGAGTCCACGGTAGTCCCACCAAGACTTATCAGTAGCATCGGCAGCGATCTGGTTCGTCATTTCCTTGATCTGCAGCACAACCATGGGATGATTCTCGTCACCCTCACCGTGGTATGTGGCAAGAACCTTTACAGCATCCTCAACTCTGTCCTGAGCGATGAGCCAGCGTGGAGACTCGGGCAGCCACAGAACACCAAGAGCAACGATGCCAGAGGTGATCATCTGGCACCAAATCGGAAGTCTCCAGGCAATTTCGCCATCGATGTAACTGGAGCCGTAGACGACCCAACTAGCGATGATGCTGCCAATGTACCAGGTACAGTTGTACAGACCAGTGATGGTACCTCGCCAGTTGGGGTGCGCCATCTCGCTAACGTAGCAAGGGGCAGAGACACAGCAGAAGCTGACGCCGAAGCCGAGGATAAAGCGACCGCCGAGGAATTGACCTCGTCCGGTGGATGTAGCTTGGACACATGTTCCGATGATGACTACGACGGCGCCGGTGAACATACCCCATCGTCGGCCGAAGAAATCGTTTACGGGGGCGGTGAAGAAGACGGCGGCGATGGAGCCAATGTTGTACATGGCAAAGACGATACCGGTCGAAGAGCCCTCAGAAGACCTGCGATTGTTAGTTCAAGTCTTCTTTCTGAGTGGTCTCACATACATGTTGAAGTAGCGTTGGTAAGCCTTCATGCCGTTGATTCCGCCGAGAAGACTGCCATCATATCCGTTCTTCTCACGTTAGCAACTCTCTTATTATCCTCTCGTGAGAAACTCACCAAGCAACCGCAGAGGTATGCGCAAGCCAAGACGAAGTACAACCTGAACATACGAGGCGTCCATGGCGACAACTTCTGATTCTCAACATCATGCGCAAGCTGCACCGCGACATGAGCATCATGAACCTCGTCACCATGGTCAACAGCGACCTTCTCATCAGCTTTGTAGTCCATATTTGTCCAAGTGTCAATCAGTGGAGACTTGAAGGCCAAGAATGAAGAGACTGTCGATCAAAGGGCCAAGCTCAAGGGGTCTTTATATAAGTCGAGTTGCATGCATGGCATGTTACTGTCGTGGTAGACCGGACTTTGGACCCCAGACGGCATGCAGCGTCCGTCCGACGTCGTCCCCGGATTTTGCAGGGCTCCCCCTCATTCTATGCGTGTTGGGATTAGTTGGAGGGGGCGCGATGGTGTTCTGATTTTGTGTCGGGGCGAGGATTGGGTTAGACTGTTATCCACTCCGGCTCCGGCTGCCCCGAGGGAAACCTGGGGTAGGTTTTGGTGGTACCGATTGGTTCGGGTACAGCGTCTTGGAAACCAACCAGTTATTTCAGTTCAGTCGTATGGTGTGTTTTTGCTCCTGACAGGAGTTAGGCTTAGGTGAAATGGCTTCGGGAACCTTTTGTGGTCAGCCCATGATCCTGGGTTCACGAGTAGTCTGAGGAATGGCGACATCGGGATGGTCTCATAGAGCAGGCTCCTTGTTCCTCTTTCACGTAACACGTTTCTCAGCATGACAATACGAGTCGATTGATCTGGCCTTTTGAACTAAATATTAAGCGGAGGCCCCACTCTGCTACACGTCAAATAGAAAAGGCATTGGCTATCACAGAGCTGACACTGCACGAGCCGAGGGCTAATTCTCCTTTTACCAAGCTGCCTCCTTCTCCGGCTTTTGGCCGTAAACCACATAGCTTCTATTGTCAGTATAGAAACAACATATTGACGAGGGCAACTTACATCTTCCAGTACCCATGAACCTTTGGATTCCTTAACTCGTTCCTCACATCCGCACAAAGAGATAGCACTTGATCCTTCGACCAACCGAGCACTCTGGTGAACAAAGCCAAACTTACGCCCTCAAGTCCTGACTCAAAGTTGGTCAGGTTCCATTTCCCAAGTTCTTTGAGCTTTGGGTCTTGGGGCCAGCTGTTGGTAGGCCATATGTAGATAGTCTCCACAACATTATGAAACCCGACTTCCTCGACGATGGATTTGTACTTGTCAGACTCACCAAGTGGCCGACCAAGTTTGCGAGAGCCTTCTATGAGGCATTCTTGCCACTTCATCAGTGGTGATGTTTCGGGGTCGAGAGTCCCATCGTCACAGAAGACGGGGAGTTGAATATCTTGGATCTCATACCAGCCACCGGGGCTTAGAGCACTACAGTGCGTTACTGGAATGTCCGTAGATCAAAATCCCCTCGCAGGGTGCTTACTCAAATGCTTTCTTTGCTATCGCTTTTGGGTCGGAGAAACTTCCTGTCATCATGCGAGAGAAAATGAAGTCAAATGGTCTCGACCATGTCCATTCTTTCTCAAGGTCGTCGATCTCGAAACTACAGTTTGGCGGTACGCTGTATGAAAAGTCAGATAATAATGTGAAGGATGAAGACAGGTTGGGACCAACAATGGAGGCTGGATGGGGCTCAGATCAACGCCAATCACCTGTCAAGACATTAGGCTAGTCAGTGGAGGGTTGCAAGTGGCATACTTCGGCAGCCGGGTGTTCCTCAGCTAGGATCTAGTCAGTCAACTCTCATGAAAAAAGTCTCCATAAGAAACAGACCAAAATCCAATGCCCAGATCCCTGTCCCGGTACCCAAGTCTAAAACTCGTTTGGCTGTATCGGCTCCAGGATTCAGGGCCCTTTTGCCGTCAAGCGTAATGATATACATGCCATCTTGCAGGTCTACCTGCTGTCAGCACGAGAAAACAAGTCTCGAAATGCTCCCTTACCGAGTCTATCGTTTTCAATCTCCGATGCGGTCAGAACAAGCACTCAGTTTGTTTCATGATGAGCTCACATCGTCATTTGGGTAGGCATACTCTACTTCCATCAGCCAAAGTCATTTTGAATCAGGGATTATTCTTACTCCCTTCACTTAACCTATGGTAACTCCGTCCATTTTCTTGCGCGAAATGGAGCAGGCTGGACCGAAGTGATAAATTTAATGAACCGTCAAGTGGCTTTTTTCTGTCAGAACCTTGACTTTCTTTGGTGCGGTCGGAATGGGCCTACTATATCGATAGCAGAGTCGTAGTCCAGATCAACAGCCTGCCCTTCAATTAGCAAGTGCCTGATCGAACGGTGCTCCTTATTACAATTTGTTCTGACATGCTAGGCAGTTGTGAGAAAAGGCGCGGTGTTTGTAAAATTTTGGGCGTCAAGGCGGGGGACAATGAGTTGATATTAAAAGCAAATAAAGTTTCGAAGCACATGATTTGCTGCAAGGGCGCCTTGTATCTCGCGCTACCCTGAAGCAGCTCTGATCTTATCGTATCTTGAGCCATTTCTCTGCGTATTTAGCGTGGACTCTCTACAAGAATACAAGGAAGCCCAGTATCACTAAGTAAAAGAAATTATATTCAGTTTTCTTTTGTGTAAATATCTGTAATTGCAAATAATTTGAACGGCTCATGTACCAAAGCAGATGACATGAATGCACGGCAATGGGGTTGCGCCCAACACCGCCGCCATTATGCGACCATTAAGGTAGCACCGCCTTGTAGGCAAACATTGAGAAGCATGCCTTATTAAAGATCATTTCAATTCATTAATGAACTTTTTCATATCTAGAAATGTATTATCTATTCCCGCAAGCCTGCAAGACACGATAAAAGACACCATTCCGCTATCGGCATGTGGCTGTCTTAGCTTCAGATCATACCCAAATCAGTCTAGCCGGCTTTTTTCATTTCAGCTGAACTCCCAGAAAACCCCTTTCGCAAGTTTGAAATGTTTCGTGACAAAGAGAAAGTTATCGCGACTTCAGCATGGCAGACAATGGCAAGTCGCCAACCGACATCATCACCTATGTCGGTGTACCGTTGGCAGTCTTGGGAGGTACCTATATCACCATTCTCCATGTATACTGCATGCCAAGCGACTAACTACCCCGGCAGTTCTCCCAATTCTGTACAACACGCTCTCCACGCTCATCTCGCTTTCCAAAATAAAGCGTATGCTGCGGCATAGTCGTCTGACAGCACTTACACGGAGCGATATTGTCAATAGAGTCATCGAGATAGAGCTCCCTCGCTATGCTGTCATGCCACTGGACAGATTCCAGGATCGCTCTGAGTACTGGACTCTTTCGCGTCATCCCAGCTCTATCCCTGGTGGTAGTTGGACCACTTTCAACTGGAAGACTCACTCGATTGGTATGAAGACTCAGAGAGTTGAGTATGCTGATCAAGTGCGGCAACCTCAAGTTGAGGTGGCGTTTGATGAGCTCGTCTGTTATCTACTTGATCTTGGCGCTGTCCCGAACCCGCACGGATGGAAATTACTGAGATCATCTGGACTTTGGACACCTGTGGGATGTTGTTTGATGATGTCTCCCGAAGGTCGGCAAGACGCGCTGAACATCGCTCCGTCGAATGATTCCGATGGTAATCTCTCCTTGACTGTTGCCTGGTCTAGCTCTTGGATCACAAGAGACTATTCCAACTTGCCACCTTACTGGGTCCGGTTGTCCTCACCACCACAGAAAGACAATGCCAACAAGGCTGGAAGCGTGTCGGAGGTTCCGGAGCACTCAGCTCGGAACTCAGAGGAAGGACTAACAACAGGGAAGGATCGGGAAGCCGACTCACGTCCAGGAACTAACCAAGCTTCCACACAGTCGAGTGCAATCACTTGTCAGATTTCCATGTCTGGGATTGTCACGGCGCTGACTGAGCAGGGCCACTATGGTGCCCAGACGACACTAAACCTAGAAAGTCTCTACATTGACCATCTGAGGATTCAGCCTGCCAAATCCGACGGTGTCTGGTTTTCCAGCGCAGCCACCGCCTTTGGAACCTCCAGTCAGACCATTCTCTGGAACTACAAGATCCCCGACGAGATTTTGTCATTTGCACGGAAGGAGACAGTACCCTGCGGTGTATTGGTTGTTCTAGGCATTGTTGACGAGTCCGAGACACCGACATGGGCAACGAGGCATGACGATCATGGAACAGACATTCACAAGTTTGCGCGAAAGTCTCAAGAACAACGGGCTGCGATAGCGGCAGAAGCGCTACTGCCGCTTCCTCAACGACAAGCGGCGGCACAGGCTCGGATGCAAAAGGAGAATCAGGAACGGATGGAAGAGAGTAAGTCAGCCCGATCGTTTACAGACCCGAGTTCATTACTGACATGGCATGCCTTAGTGCGAGAGAGACTCAGGACAAGCCAGCTGAGACGCGATCAGCGCATGATGGAAGCTTTGCGCAGCCCCAAGTGGGACACAAAGCTTGTTGCTGAGCATTGCCTTCGGTGGCTCCAAGTAAAGGGCCACTGGGATGACTCACTTACCGTAAAGGATGTCGTCGGCTTCATGTTACATCGTATGATTCTGGATGGGGAGTTCGCGGCTAATATTTGCCGGATGCTGGACAAATGGAAGGCCTGGGCTGATGTCGGTGGTATGAAACAGTCTGACTACCAGGCAGTTCAAGACGATCAAGTTGACTTTGCACATGCGTCGTTATTAGTGGCTATGATCAGGGATACATCTACGGCTTTGGAAGGAACTGTGTCTATGGACCTACAGGAATGCTTGAGGATGTGGGGAAAAGTTCGGCTTGGGTGATTTGTATTGCACATAGAAGGGTATAGCGAGTAGAGATGCTTGCTGACTTATTTCATGTCACCGAGCCATTATAAGCCTCAGCTTGTCAATTAACTCAAGAAATTACAATAGTAGTTGCAAGAAGCATCACAGAAGGAGAGTCGCTGATATGGGCCCGAAAATAACATTGCAAACTAAGGAGCGAACTAGCTAGCTAAAAACAAGATAACAAAGGAAACGAGCAGAAATGATCAACACTTCGAGGCTTCTGCTCCCTGAGGATCATCGGCCGCATTGACAAGCCTAGTGCTGCACTTAAGCAATAGTACCGTTGAGGTCGATGGTACCGGGAGGGAAGACAAAGCCGATGTTAGGATAGAAGAAGTTTCCGATGTAGACCTGGTTGCGGTAAATGCTGACATAGAAGTCAAGCTGCAACATGTCAGTATCGAGACGGTGAGGTTGTGCTTTTGAGTACTTACACCCTTGACCCAAAGCTTGAAGGTGGCGTTTCCGGGAGTGAGCTGGCTGAACTCATTGTAGTAGAGGGTACCACTAAGATGGCCGTTAGTCAAACTTCTCTCCAAAACGTAGTTCGCACTCACGCATTCAGGGAACCACTCCAGGGGACGTAGAAACCAGCACCAGAAGCAGAAAACTTCAACTCAAGAGTGCCAACCTCAAGGGCGATGGTGAGGTTAGTCTTGGTGATGTTGATCGTTCCGCTGGCATTAGCCTGGTTCTTCCAGACCTGGTGGTCGGGGCAGGAGTCGAATTGGATGAGTGACTCGAGGTGAGCTCTGCCACCGGGCTTGGCAACAACAGCAGAGGCAAGCTCCTGGATCTCTTGCTCAGTGGTGCTGCGGGCGTGGCTGCCGGTAGTGACATAGGTTGCCAGAGCGCTGAGGAGACTGTTGTCAATGTTGGAGGCGCTGACAGACTGGATGGGCAGGGCCTGAGGCTGCTGCTGCTGTTGCTGAGGGAAGGCGAGAGTAGAAGCCATTGTGATGAGCTTGGAGTTTGTTGGAAGAGTATTGGCTGTTGTTGTTGGTTGTTGAGGAGATCTGGTGAGTTTGATGGGGATGGTTCTGTGTTCTAGGTCTGGGAATATCGTAGCTTTTATAGATTCTGTCCTATGGCTCGAAACTGGTCCTCGGGCCTCAAATACAAACTAGAAGTATCATAATGGGATTGAGTGAGGTGCCATCATTGAGTTTCTCATCACTGGGCGCTTAGACGACGGTGAAGCAATCCCCAGATGGTTTAGTCCTAATGCTCCGTCACTGCTGAAGAATGTTTGTCTTACTTTCAGCCGGCCGTTTCATGGGCCATGAGGGCGGACTCTAACCGTTAAAGTCCAAATATCGTGACATTACAAGGTTGAGAGCAAATATTGCGGTGTTTCTCATCACACCGACGACGAGAGACATTCCTGATGAAGCCAGAGGCTGAGGTGATATTGCCTTTAGCGCTTGTGAACAAAACTGCATGACGCTATGCAATGCTGCATATTTCCGGTGGTAAGCTGAATACAGTATAGACTCATAGAACCTCACGATGATTCGAGTATAGTTGACGATGATCATGTCGGTGACATTAACTCTAGACTCATAATACATACAGAGAGGGAGACTAAACGGTGCGGGCCGAGACCGCCTCAACTGTTGGATTACGAATTGGAAATTGAAAGAGCAGATAGTTGATGTGATTGGCAGTCGAACAAGGGTTCTCAGCTCGGCATTGAAGCTTACCCATACCGTTTTTGGGCGGAGATGTCTCAAACCATAAGGCCATTTTCCAATTTGGATTGCGCCATCCTCAAGTATCGAATGGCTAAGCCTTTCCTGAATCGAATAATATGCTCACCGAGCTCGGCACCTCGATGGTAGTAGCAAATCACGCAAACAGCCCAGACTAGCTGGGGGTTTTGAGGCCCCCCCTAGCGCGTTATCTGGAGGGCTGAACAGGATCCTTCAGGGTATCAGTCTTACTATTGAACTGTTCCGCGGCATCTTCGGACTTGGCGGCTAATGGGACTTGGGTAACGCTCTGTGGTTTGAGGGGAACCTGGATAACAATATTTCGAAGACCCTCCTGGGTATCATACTGAGGCTAATATCCCAACCAATACCATTTGGAAAACCCCAGTTCTGGAATAGAGAGAAAGCCGGTCAACGATTTCAGCTACGCCATCGATCAACTTGGTTCCAGTGATCGTGGCGAATGGAATTTCTCCTACGAGATGAAGAACAAGCCGAGGCACGCGGGGATGAATCCAAAGTCATGCATATGGCTGTCTTTTCGAATATCGCTCTAGCTATTGCAGCCGCCAACTTTCCGGCTACCAGGACGGGCAACTGGACATGTTACTCTCTCAAACACATTCTAGTGTCTAGACAGCATTCCGACTGTCCGTGCAGAAGGCGCCGACAGTCTATCTCTCGCATACTGACGCGCTTTTCTGATCTCCACCATTGCCCCGAGGTTAGTATAAGTACCGCAAAAGCGTTCTATGCTGCAACAATGTCGCAGGAAACAGGTGTCATCTGAATGTCGTGGGGGAAATGTTCTCAGTTCTCGCAACTCGAGGTAGTTAGTTGCTCAAGTCAGCATCATTATTCACTTATGGTTCTTACCACTTTTCGGGTTAAGGAATTTCTATAATGATACATGTTATCGAATATGTATGTATGAGATGGACGTATTGATAGAAGCGCAGGCGTCGTCACAAGGGCAATGAGAAATAAATGAATACATCTCCACGCACTAAAGACAATGCAGCTTGAACTTCAAGCTCCTGTTTGTATGCAGCCTCCCAAATTGCTACTGACTGTAAGACAGTCTTGAAATGCTCCCAGGAGACAAGCCCATCAGGTAGGAAACAAAAGACCATTTTCGTGAGGGCGAGACGGTTTTAAATATTTAGCTGTGTCTCATTCTTTTGATAGAAGCAAACTCATAACTCCCCATCAATTAAAGAAGTACCATACTTGAATTGGTTTGGCTGCTTTGTGTTATCAGCTGAACAACTCCAGCTGTCTGGGGGCCTCACCACTCATATGTTACCCTGCATGCCCGTGAGATTTTCCTCCCGTTGGGATTTGCTGGTCGTAATGTAAGCAATTTAGCGATGTCGCAGCTGAAAAGTGACGCTATGCTTGTTTTGTCGAGATATCCTGACATGTCGTTAATTCTGGTAAGCTGAGGATGTTTTGCTGCCCAGAAGGGTGCTGAGTGTGCCAGGGATGATCTGGACCAGTCTACGTAGTGATGATGCAGAAGCTGGTGAATGCTCAATAGAGGAAATGCGGCTCAATATGCATTTGTCAGAACCTTCGATTCAATGATGAGAGATCAACAGGGCTAAGATTGACGCTCCGGAACTTCTGGAAATTAAGCACGAGTGCCGAAAGGTCCTGGCAACGTTAAACCCGCTGGACCCGGCAAATAATGTTCACACTAACAACAATCACAGTCATAACAAAGTCAAAGCGTTTCTTCTTCACCAGTAAAAACACCAACGGACAAAATCCCCCCGCACCGGCATCTCCTTTCCCCCGCGAACCATTGCCCCCTAGCGCAACCAGGATAACATCATCGAGCCCGTTAGCGCGTCCTAACTTGAATCATTCACCCAAGCTGACTGGTTCAATGTGAGACAAGGTGCATTTCGTCTTATCTCCCC